>CAKAOH010026250.1:70054-96352 GCA_916701665.1 Sebastiscus tertius | reverse complement strand
TTTACTCAAGTACTGTACTTAAGTACAATTATGAGATACTTGTACTTTACTTGAATATTTACGTTTTGTGTAACTTTACACTTCTACTAAACCAAATATTGTACTTTTTACTCCACTACATTTATTTGACAGCTTTAGTAACTAGTTATTTTGCATGCTCATTATTAGTAGAAAATAAAATTAAAAAAATAAATCAACTAATACATTATGATGTATTATCACTGGTTAAGTAACCCAGCAGTATATAAAGTACTTCAACTTAGCTCCACATTCACCAGCTGCAACATTAAAGTGACAAATGTATGCATCACTAATTATAATTCAATAATATAATATATATTATGCCAAAATGGCCCATTCTGCATAATGATACTTTAATTATATTTTGATGATTGTTCTTTAACTTAAGTATGACTTTGAATGCAGGACTTTTATTTGTAACAAAGTATTTTTAAACTGTAGTATTGCTACTTTTACTTAAGTAAAAGGTCTTAATACTTCTTCCACCACTGATTAAAACAAATATCATAGTGATATATGAGATGTACGCCTCTCAACATCTACTCTGGACACACTGATACACACACTTCCTGACCTGCACAGCCCATAGGAAGTCCAAGCGTAGTTTGAGGTCCAGCTGCCTGGAGTGGAGGGCCAGGGCACTGACGAAGAGCAACAGAGACAGGATGGGCTCGTAGCCCCGGATGTGGAGGGACCCCCCACTGTGGAAGAGACCAACACA
Organism: Sebastiscus tertius; assembly: GCA_916701665.1. Classification (NCBI taxonomy): domain Eukaryota; kingdom Metazoa; phylum Chordata; class Actinopteri; order Perciformes; family Sebastidae; genus Sebastiscus; species Sebastiscus tertius. The sequence continues at coordinate 95,610 of CAKAOH010026250.1, read as the reverse complement.
CATTACAAGTCAGCGCTGGACTGGACCACACAGAAAACTACACATGAGGGTTGAATGGACCCCCCACAGTGTCTGGAGAAACTGTGAGTAAAGTTTTATTAAATAATTTTTTTTACATCAAAATAAAATATTAAATTAAGGAAAACATATAAATGAAATGTTGGACCATACAATATTATATTACTTACTGAAACACATCTGCATCTAAACAAAATGAGCTTTTCAAAAGAGATCTTTATCTTAATAACCTTCACAAATTCAACGTAATCACTTTTCAGGCGCATATTTCTGATCTGAGCTCCAATAAAATTGGCCGGGCCCCTCGGTACTGGGTTGAGACAGCTAACACGCTCCCATCATCCAGCCCACATTGTCCTTTCAGGCTTCTGATTTGGAACTAATGAGCACATGTGCTGCTTCAAAGGGTGGAAAATGAAAGAGTGTGTGTGGGCTGCAGACAAGCAAAGACTCCTCCACACACACATATATACATCCCAGCACATAAATGTTCTTCCAAACTCCTGGTTATCTGCCCCTTCTCCAGATCAAACACAAAAAAAACAGCCAATCGTTGCCTCGTGTATCTTCAGGAAATGACAAAACAAGCAGTGTTTTTGCATGATTTATGTGCGTCTGGTGTCTGTGGTCATGTTGTGCCGTGAACCTCTCACCCCGCAGACTTGCGAAAGCCACTGAGCTCCAACACGGTGACATACAGCACCCCCAGAAGGAGCATTAGCACCATCTTTGGCAGCCAGGAGACCCGCAGGAAAAGTGCCAGGGTGAGTGTGCCCACCACACAGGACAGAAAGGCGTAGCGGGCGCCGTCGCAAGGCAGCTCCGCCATGGTGTGGTTGGCGCCGCTGTCCAAATCAATGATGACGATGGAGCTGTTGGTGTTGGCACTACCCCACAACCAGGGCATACAGCCCACCTGACAGAGGCAAACAAGAAAATACATATGCATAAAGATGATAGGATTTTTTAGCTTTTTTGGTTTGCTTATTTACTGTACTGTACAATTATTGCCCAAAACATGTTGACATTTTTCTCCCTGGTTGGCAATAGAGTGGGTCATTTTTGATGGATTACATTTTTACTGTTGCCTTTCCCACTTACCACGCAGGCCTGGGCCACAGCGTAGATTAAGAGCACTATGAGAATACAGAGAGCAGTGCGAATCTGAATGGTCAGGCACCCTGGAAAACACTGAGAGACAAAAACAAAGAATAGTTAGAAGAAGTTGACGGACACCATGATGAACATTTAATATGAATAACACATTTATATTGTACATGTATGATACTATATATGTGAAGGGGACATATCATGCTCATTTTCAGGTTCATACCTGTATTTGGGGTTTCTACTAGAACATGTTTACATACTGTCTGTCTGAATATACCTATATTCACCCCCTGTCCGAAATGCTCCGTTTTAGTGCCTGTCTCTTTAATCCCCAAAAAAAGCTCAGTCTGCTCTGGTTGGCTTGCAAGAAAATGATGGTAAACCTTTGCAAAGGTAGTTTCTCAAGCTGTGGGCGGTATATTCAACCCAATATCACGCCAAAGCGTCTGTCCACTAGAGGATAGTCAGTGTCACGTTTTGCCTCGCCAAGGTGTGAATATTAAACGCATGTATGAAGGTGTAGTACCAGCAGGGGCGACAAAACCACTCACTTAGGTTTAGGCAACAAAACCACTTACTTAAGTTTAGGAAAAATGTCATGTTTGGCCTTAAAATAAGTACGAAAACTAAGTAAAATACGTACGGAAACAATGTAACATAAGTACGGAAAACACGTCACAAACGTGACTAACTTACAAAACAAAACACTGGTCTCCTGGTTGAAAGTCGTGTGTTTGCTGGACTCATCCACCTCCCCTCCCACCCTCCTGCCAGAAACGGTCTTTCTCACTTTTTACTCACTAGCTCTGAGCGGAGCATATTCCCGCAGATGCATTTACGTTGCAGTCAGTACAGACTACATGGCGTACAAATGACACACCAAAATCAATAACGACGCTCTTATTACACACATTTGCTTGCACGTTATTGGGTCATTCACATGCCTTTTCACGCGACTGGGCTGGTATATTCTAATGAGCCTGCATGTGACATAGGAAGGGGAGCCAAATCTGAATGGCTTGTTGAATCACATGTTTTCTGATCTAGACAGCCTACAAAAAACTGACTCTTATTTCACAGTTTGTGGGTTGGTAGGCACTCCAGATGTTTGTGCACAAGCACTGAAAAACTCAGTTTTTCATGATATGTCCCCTTTAATATACGGCAAGGCTACAATGGGACAATGTGTGTTAGTAGCTGTAAGAATAATACACGGGAAAAGGGCTTGAAATCAAACAAGTAAATGCTGATTGGAGTAGCATGAGGTAAGTAAGGTGAGTAAGAACAGAGAGAGAAAGAGAGGGAGAACATGAACCTGTAAAAAACGTTCAAACTGATGTGGTCAGGAGCTTTGAGGACGACTATCAACCTCAACAAAAGCTGAAATTAATAGACTAGCCATCTGCATTTAAATACAGCACAGGGGCTTAGAAAGTAATCTGGAAGCCAATGAATACTGAATCGTTATTACATGGCTTTGTGAAATACATTTACATATTTCTCTTTAGTCAGCAAAAATGTTAATGTGTGAGTAAAAAAAGTAAAACGAGGAAAGGAAGACAAGAAAGGATAAGAAAAGCAGGTGTATTTACCTGTACTCTAGTGATATGCAGGTACATGATACAAGCTACTAGGAAACAGATGCAGAAGACGAGAAGGACAAGTACCACTGTGCCCCTGAGTGGGAAAAAGAGGAGAGAAGAAGAAGAAGGGGTTAGGGGTTAGTTAATAAAGACAAAGACCTGAGAGATAAATGGAGAGAGAAAAAGCACTAGAGAGAAGAAGAAGGGACAACAGCAGAATGTGTTGTACATACTGTGGTATGATGAGAAGATAGACAAGGCCAAACAAGGCAGCTAGGATCAGAGAGAGGACCACCGCGCTGGTGAAGTACTCATCAGGAACCTGGTGGTACTGTGAGACCAGATAAGAGTAAGTGACTAAATTCATTCATGTACAGGTGTAGTATGTGTCTGCAATGTCTAAAGTCCCTCACCCTCTGCTCGCGCTCAGAGCACTTATACATGAGTGTGAGGAAGTTGAGATCCGCCGTGTCCGACTCGGTCTGGCGGGCCTCGATCAGACGGCCGATGTAGCGGTTGACCCGGGTTCTGGGGCTGCTCTGGACCACATTAGCCTGGTTTGTGTTGGAGCGATTCCTCAGCTTCTGTGGAGCTGTCCGCATGGCCCTCCGCTGGTGGAGATAAAAAAAAACACAGAAAATCTTCACTGAAAATGTCGAACTTGGAAAAACAACAGTGTGATAAATAGGCTGCAGTGCAGCGCCCTGTATTCTCTGCACTACTGGAGTATTATCATATTAGGAACAAGGGTGAATAAGAGTCAACAATAAACACGGGCAGCTGATTATACTTTCAAATTAGGACATTGCCTTCACACTTAACTTCATTACCGAATGCACCCCGCTGTGTCTAAGTGTCTTCGGCAGCCAAAGTGAGCAGCTTTGCAAAACATTGGGCATTGGAGCAAAGCCAGAGAGTTAACATGGCAGAGTGGATGTGTGTGTGTGTGTGTGTGTGTGTGTGTGTGTGCGTATACATGTAAGTGATCACGTTGGATGAATTGTGTAGCTCAGTGGCCCAGTAGGGGAGCAAAGGGTGAGCATGAGTGTTCATGAGTTCATGACATGAATGTGTACAGCTCACTCACTTCCTTGTTTTCCTCTTTTTCTTTCAGTCCTTCTTCCTTACGTCCTTCTTTCCCGCCTTGTTTACATCTATTCTTTCCTTCCCTGCATGAGTATATTCTTCCTTCCTTCCTTCCTTGCTTTATATTCTTCCTTACTTACTTCTTTCCTTCCCTGCTTCCACATGTTCTTCCCTACTTCCATCTTTCCTTACCCACTTCTATATAAATTCTTCCTTACCCCCTTTTTTCCTTCCTTGGTTATCTATTCTTCCTTAGTTCCCCTCCTTTCTCCCTGCCTCCTTCCTTCCCTGATTCTGTATGTTCTTCCTTACTCCCTCTTTCCTTCCCTGCTCCTGTCTATATTTCCTTTCTCTCTTCTTTCCTTTTCTGCATTAGTCTATTCTACCTTTCTTCCTGCTTTTCTTTCTCTTCATCCTTACCTCCTGCTTTACTTCCTCGCTTCATATTTTCTTCCTCACTTCCGTTATTCTTCCCTTCTTCCATCTAGTCTTTCTTCTTCCTTTACCTACCTCTCCATTTCCCCCCCTTATTTCTCTGTGCCTCCCTCACGCTCTCGTTTTGTTATTCATGCGGCAGCAGCACAGTGACCTGCTGATGCCGACTTCTCCTTATATTCCATATTGTAGCACAGGACACATCATGTCTGCTGCACCAAAAATCCTATTCATTCATCCCTTGTCCCTCATATTGCTCCCCTCCGTGCCTTGAATGCATATGTCATTTCACACAATTCAAGTGCGTGTGGCCTGAATGCAGAATCACCATTCAGTAGAAGGTGCATGTATGACTTAACCTGCCACCACTTTTCCATTTGTCTTTCATTTTATACTAATGTGCCTTCTGTCTGCGGTGTGAGGATATTGTCATTACTACTAATGTAGATCTGAGAGGAGACAGTGAGAGGTAAAGATCTACTGGATGCAGCCACAAGATGATGCTTATAGTCAAACTACTATACTTGTGTAGACATTGTTGGGGGGGAAGTGAGTCCCCACATATGATGATGTGATCAGTTGTTTGTCACCACAACAAGAAAAATAAATAGCCAACTCACGCACATACAAACACACACACACACACACACACACACACACACACACACGTACACACCTGAAAATCTGGATTAAAACAGCTGGTGCAAGAATTGTACAGCTGCCAAGCTACAGGATTTCCTTTTGGGCACACAAGGTCAAGTAAGCTCTTTGACATTTGGCCAGATTGCCAGTGTCACTGACAGTATGTGCGTCGGGGACGTGGTATGTTGGTCGCTGGCAGGAGCGACATGCTGAGGTCATTATAGATGATAGGATCATCGCTTACCATCACTCCCTATCTTCTTACGACAAAGTATACATCCTGTGAAAGCCATATATTTATATACTGATTAAAATGTACAGTTGCTAGAGCAAATTTTGAAGCCTTTTAATTACCTGGGACTATTTTCTCCTTAACTGTGGTTTGCTGATTCAGCTAATTCATAGCACATTCAGTGTAAGCATGGATCTAGGATAGTGACTTCTATGAAAGAGAATATTGGGCGTCATGATTTCCATGTCACCAACAGAGTCAACTCTAAGAGAGTCAATTCAGATAAGGGCTCTAACTAATGATTATTTTCATTATTGATTAATCCAGTGGTTCTTAACCTGGGGTCGGGACCCCCAAGGGAGTTGCGAGAGCATTTCTGGGGGTCGCCAAATGGTTGTGGAGAAATAAATAAAATAACATATTAAAAAATAAAACAATATATTTTAGACTGTGGAATGTTTTTTACATTACATCGCCTGTGCCAGTGATATAATTTGCCTCAGATTAGATTTTATTGAGTGTTTGTGAGAGTCAAAGTGTGCGTGCACATGACTGTCTGACGGGGGATTTCCTGCAGATCAGGGGGAGAGAAAAATCCACAATGCCTGGAGCACATTGGACAACGCCTAGGTGCTAGCTGTTCAAATTAAACAAAAGTTAACAAAGTGGGGGCTTGAAAAGGTTGAGAAACACTGGATTCATTTGCCAATTATTTCCTTGATTCATGATTTTATCTATAAAATAGTGACAACCGCAATGTCCTAAAGCATAAGGTGACACCTGCAAACTGCTTGCAACAAAACCCCAAAAATATGCAGTTAACTATAACATAAAACAAATAAAACCGATTAATGGATTATCAAAACAGATTCCTTTTCTGTCAATAAACTAATAAATGAATCGTTTCAGCTCTAATTAAGAGTCTACAGCAAAGATCTGTTGAAGATAGCTAGAAGGAACTGGCTGCGTTACAAATATCACTACAAGAGTGCAATGTCCGATGTTCAAAGAGGTGACAGAGAACATTTGTGTAACAGCGTTACACGTCTTGCACATGCTAATATCTACTGAATGTCCAAGAAAGCTACTAAATCATGAAGGAATCCATGAACACGCATTGTTGCTCCTCTAATGTTTGTCCCCTTGGATGATCCACAACTCTGTTCTGTTGGAATAATATTCTGTAGAGCTTAAGATCGTGTCTTAACAAATTTACATTGTGGAACAGCCAAATCCTGGTGTTGAAATGTCCTGGCATGACCTGAAGTGAGGCTTTTTTTTTTTTTTTTTTTACAAGACACCCAGGAGTATAAATTAAATAAAAATGTTTAATATAAAGAATAGCTTTAAATGTATCTTAATTGCTGTACAGTTATACAGAAAGCATTTACCTGAAAGATATTGTTAATAAAGTAGTTTTCACCACTTACTCTACACATTCAGACTGTATCTATTTTAGTATATCACAGAACGAACAAACACAGAAACGTCAACACAGACACTGAGAGTTTATACCTTATCACCGTCCTCGCAGTTCATGACATTGGAGAAGGGAATCTCAGCCTTGAACATCTTCCTGCAGTGCATAAGCTGCACTAGTAAGTAGCACACAGTTTTGAACTTCATCTTTTTGGCGGGCTTTATATCCGAAAGAATCAATCCTGGGAATATCTGTCACCAGATAAGAGACGGGAACAAGGATTTAGTCATGATACCCCACACATTGATATATATTATGTAAGGGTCTATAAATCATGCACAGGCACTGGACAGTACGCACGTGCACACATGCTCATGCACTCACACGCATGCAATCATTATTATCAGGCTCAGGAATTTCACTAGAACGTGGTTAAGATAAGGTAGGTCAATCCCTTAGGTGGTTTTAATAGTTTTAGCACTTTGCTGCCCTCATTTTTTTTATAAAGCTATTTCTGATAAAGATTAAAGAGATAGAGGAAATGTCATTTGTAGTAAGACATATATGTTTAGTTCGATGCACAGCGTTGAAGGCGTGTCCCTAAACAGGAGAAATTAAAGGCACAATAACAGAGTGAGTAGCAGCCTATCCAAACACAGCTTAGTCAGGGCACATCTTTCTCTGAGCCATGTCTTTGATGAAGTCTAACGATCAGCTTTATTAAGAGGATTAGCAAAGTCTCCCGCATACCGAAGAAAAATACACGCAACCGGGATGTTACAGGTTCATATAAGGACCTGGGTAACCTATGTGCAAGCAAGCCTCATATTGCATAACATAAAACCTGCTGCAAGAAATAAGGAGGAAAAGAGAGAAAGGAGGAGAGGAGAGGAGAGGATAGGAGAGATGTAAGAGGAAAGGAGAGGTAGAAGGAAAGGACAGGTGGAAGGAAAGGAGAGGTAGGAGGAGAGAGGAGGAGAGGAGAGGTGAGGAGAGGTAGGAGGAGCAGAGGAGAGAGGTGAGGAGAGGTAGAAGGAGAAGAGAGGTAGGAGGAGAGGAAGGAATAGAGGAGAATAATAATACAGAACCAAGACTGAAATTCCCTCTCCAGCTGCTTGTGGCACATCTGTTGGCGAGGTGCATGTTTATGCGTATGCACTGACACACACACATATTATCTCTGTTAGTTTGTAGGACTCTGCAGATTTGAGATGATAGATTCAATTCCTTACAGGCTGGAAGTGAGATCAGCTCAACAACAAATGTGTGATAGCTCCATCATATGATGCTTTAGTCAACACTATGTTTCTATTCGAAGGTTTTACTGTCGATATTTGCATAGAGGTAAAGACAGGTCAGTCTGCTTCTTTAACCTGGCCTACTCTGACTTACCACATAAGTCCATTAATACTGATTAGCATATACGTCCTGCAGAAGCTTTGCTAATGTGTGCACACTGTCTGGGTAATAAAGGGTTCAACTAAGGCCAACGTCTTATAGGAAGTGTAATCTCAACATGCAACTGTCATCATTTTCCTCTGCTACAAGCTAAATATACACATTCATCAGCACAGGATTACAATACAATACCTTCCGTCGGTGAGATGGCACTATAAAGAAGGTTTCAATTTCATGTTTTTGGAGGAAGGCGTGCCTTTCGTGACCGTTTCCAGGCTCCACCTCATAATCTCCATTTAGGCACTCCAGCGTAGATTTGGTGATGTGGACTTTCCTGTGGAGCGGAGGCAGAGATGGGACGTAATGATACACAACACAAGTAGTCTCATGGGCATAAACAGTGCTAAGCAGATCATCTGCAGAAGAGTGTTACAGGAGACTGGCAAAATAAGGACTGAAATCCTGCTACTAAGACGTTTGAGGCTCATGTAAAATGTCCGGTACTGACCCAGGTAGTCCTCCAGCCTCCATCACATTGGCTAGGGTCACATCATTTGACCACACGTCATATTGCCATTTCCTGAGGCCCAGCACGCCACACAGCACCCGACCTGTATGCAAGCCCACGCGCATGTTTAGGTTGACCTCTGTGGCCTCTGCTACCGACCTGCAGGGACAGAACACATGTAGTGTTGGAGTGAGGTCGAGTTAAGGTCATGTCCAGTGGTGTAGTGGAGGGTATACGCAGCAATACAGAGTATACCCACCTCTTTTTGTGGCGGTTTACAGTATACCCCCCCTGTCAGCAAAAAAAGTCATTGACCTTTATAGGGTCGAGCCATCTGCCTCAACCCAATCTGGGTGCAGAGCCGGGTTCTGCCCAAGGTTTCTACTCGTTAAAGAGGAGTTCTTTCTTGCCACTGTCACACCAAGTGCATGCTCATGGGGGATCTCTTTGTTGGGTCTCTAAATTATAGAGTATGGTCTAGAACTGCTCTTTATGAAAAGCATCTTGAGATAACTTCTGTTATGATTTGACGTTATGTAAAAAAATTGAATTGAATTGAATATATAAGAAGAGCATACCCATTTCATCCTCGGTAACGTAGCCCTGTCTACCTAATAGTACAACCACCTTATTAACGACTACTACTACAACACTGGTCATTTCTATATTTATATTTATATCTTTATCTATAATTAGTCAGAGCATAAAAAGGCAGCAGCAGAATATGTACAAAAATAACACAATGTGACATTAACAATGGAGGGATGGAAGTAAAAAACATACATTTACTCTTATTACAAACAAATCTGTTTTATTTATGCACTTTTTTTTTCTTCATCTCCTTGTATTTTTATATCTGGTGTATTTTTTTGTACTTTGCACTACTAACTTTTTTACTGCTTTTTTACTAACATGTTTTGCACTATGGAGCTGTGATGCTGGAAACATGAATTTCCCTCGGGATCAATAAAGTAACTATCTATCTATCTATCTATCTATCTATCTATCTATCTATCTATCTATCTATCCATCTATTTATCTATCTATCTAATGCTTGTCAGAGTACTCTGAGGAAGGCAGCTGTATATTATGTAATTGATAATCAGTTGTATTGCACAGACTGTAGAGTGCTCATCTGTTGGTTTGGTTTTGGTGGTTTGATGTTGATCCACTTGTATTTACGTTGACATTTAATCTATTCTGTCCTCTATTTTGTAGCCTCTCATCTCTTTAGTATCATATATCATCACCCTCCTCCCCCACTTAAATGCGTTTAATGTAACGCAGTAACGTACACAAGTAGCTGCTTTTACTTTTAAATTTTAAATTTCTTTAAAGTAACAGTACTTTTACTTGAGTACAATATTCCAGTACATATATACTTATACATATACTACTAACATATACTAATAACACATATGTATGTCAAACTAGACTCACATCAGAATCACATACTTTTTCTTTTTACTTTTGGTACTGTAGCTGCCCTTAAAGCAGATATTGTCAAACCTTTTGGGGCCAGGGAACCCTTACAGGGGAGAACATTTTACAAGGACCCTCTCATAATCGTAACACCGATTAAGTATAATGCTTACTACCATTTGTACTCTTAGATGCCATTGGAACTATTTACTTTTCAACCTAAATATTTCCGACCTGTTTCATTGTGATAAACAGAAAAAAATTCAATTTGAATCATCTTAAGATAAGATAAGACGAGACAACCCTTTATTAGTCCCACAGCAGGGAAATTTACAATATTATTCAATGTTAATACCATTTGTATACCTTACTTTTTAAAACAGAGGGTCATCTCATTCAAATTGCATTAGGACTCAACTTTTAAACTTATTTAAAGCTGATTTTCAGTAAGTGAACACTAACATTGATGGGGGTAATGGACACAATATGATTGTTTTATCGGCGCAGATGGTCCATCTGTAGATTTACACCTTTTTTAATGATACAGCACAATTTTATAATTTATAGCAAATCACTTTGCAGACCCTGTGACACTCTGTCACGTGGACCAACACACACTTTGAGAATTACTGCCTTAAAGTATGCACTGTTACATGCAGTATGCATGCAATAGGGACATACTACTTCGTTATAACATTGTGCCAGTACAGCCAGAAAAGCATGCTGGCTTGCATACTGCAAAATGCAACCTGATGTAGTAGGACATTCTGGTATTTTTGGCATACTGCATTTGACATATTGGGACATACTAAATCTTCTGGCATACTTAATATTATGGTAGTGTGGGAATTGGAAAGCACAGTTAATGAGAAACCGGTGTGAGAGGATGTTGTCTGTCATAAGCTGAAACATTTATACATAATATTGAAAGGTTGGGTTTTAAAGGTGACCCTAGGCAAGACCACCCCTCTTGTCATTGTATGTTTAAGCACAAACCTTAAAGAAAATCATCAGTGTTACTGCAAACAGCATTGTTGATATAATATCAGAATATTTACTATTAAAAGCATTCTTCATGTGTAATGATTGAGGTCGGATACAGGCGAAGAATATAAAACTGTAACTACAAGCATTCTTTGTAAATAGATGTGGCAATCTGTCAAGAAGTGGACGGGGAACAAACACTGCTCTACTTTGCTCGAAATAGACTAGAGAACAAAAAGACTGAGCATTTAAATTTAATCAGTGTTGAGGTAAAAGTCTAATCTTAATTAACAGGCTTCTAGTCAAGTCATGAAAGTTTCTGACTTAATCTTCTGCTGCATCTCAGTCTCTCACTTCCCTTTGGTCCTTTCCCCCCCACTTCCAAACTATGCAGGGTATGCGAGGACAACAAGCTCTTTCAAGCTCAATAAAAAAGCTGATTTTCTTTCTCCATTACAGCCTTTTTTTCTCCTCTCAGCCAACTGTAGTTCTGCTCACTCAGATGTTCAGTGTTAGAATTCACTCACAGCACACATGGCTGATCAGGCTGCAGTTTGCTCTACTTGAAGGAAATCTCTCAGCATGGACTCGGTTAAAAAGAGAGTTTAGAATGGAATAAAGATTAAAGGAAAGATTTCTTCAGCTTCTACCGCTCCTATTAGAAAGACAATGGATGGACAGATGATGGTTTAATTTGTGTACACTAATAGAATAATACTTTATAATGTCACTATTATAAATACATGTAATACTACTAAATACAAATAAATATGAGCACTCACGTTATGGTGTCAATCATGTCCAGACCCATCTCTACACAGCAGTGGGCGTGGTCAGTCTTGGGTTGGGTCAGTCCGGAAACACAGTAGTAACAATCCCCCAGGATCTTAATCCTGCGACAGTGGTTCTCCTGCCAATCAAAAAAAAAAGAGATTATGATTCCACATCTTCCACAGTGGGCAACCTCCGGTTCTGAAAAGTGAAGCCAATGCAGAAGTGCCTTAAACTTGCGTTCTTTCTAATATCCAGCAGGGGGCGACTCCTCTGGTTGCAAAAAGAGGTCTGATTGTATAGAAGTCTATAAGAAAATGAGCCTACTTCTCACTTGATTTATTACCTCAGTAAACATTGTAAACATGAGTTTATGGTCTCAATCGCTAGTTTCAAGTCTTCTTCAATACAGCATGATGATCATTTAGTAAATTATGGTGCCATTTAGAGTCAATAGATCATAAAGTAGGGTATGTTTTAGGACGTGGCTACCTTGTGATTGACAGGCTGCTACCACGGCGTTGTCGTGTCTGGGAGTTGTCCGTGTTTTCGTCTTACAACTATAACCCTTTCACAGTGTGTTTTCAGTTCACGAAAGTTAATTATAACCTTTTTGGTTGCCTAAAAATGTCTTATTAAGGAATCGGTTGCACTTAGCTCCACCCTCTCGTGTCACTTGTGGTTGCAAAAAACCAAGATTGTGACGGCCAAAAACCAAGATGGCGACGGTAGTGGCAAACTTGAGGCTTCAAAATGGCAGTCCACAAACCAATGGGTGACTTTACGGTGACTACGTCCACTTCTTATATACAGTCTATGGTCTTCCTCCAAGTAGGATTAGCCAATCAGTAACAAATTGATCTTTACCTCTAGCCCTAGCACATACAGCCATTTTATAGGATCAAAAATGAACCTTTAATCATCATGCTCAGCTCAGTTAGTGTTAAAAACATCGTAACAGAGTACCAAAAGGCATCAATGTTTCAGTTTAATCAAAGTTGCACCCGTGGTGTGTGAGAGCAGAGGTGTTTGAGTTAAAGCATTCTGACATTTAATTATAGTTTATCCATTACACTGATCCATATCCACCAGTGTAATTTGTAAGTGTAGCTTCAAGCTATCCATCGCCACAAAGTTCCAAGGTCGATTGAGTTTATGGTGCAGGAGTTATTATGGCCTTTCAAAATTACCTCTTATACTGTATTTATTCTACCTCACCATAACACTGTAATGTTTAAAATATATCAAAATATTTCATCCCTCAACATTTTAGCGATTAAGAAGAATGCTGTCTTAAGCAGACGGTTAGCTTTGCTAAAGCTCATTCATAATATCTTATATCTTATCTATATCTTTTAATTTATTTATATTTATTTATTTATTTATATTTCACAAATTGGATAATGTGCTGGACTATTTCTTGGCCGGAAGCATAGACTGCATATAAGAAGTGGACATAGTCACTGTGACGTCACCCATTGGTTTGTGGACTGTTTGGCATTTTGGCCATGTTGCCATGTTCTTTTTTTGCAACCAGAAGTGACACAGGAGGGTGGAGCTAAGTACAACCGAACGCTGAATAAGACATTTTTTGGCGACCAAAATGTTCTAATTAACTTTCATGAACTGAAAACACACTGTGAAATGGTTAAAGCTGTAAGAGGGGTTTAAATTCGTAATTCAAAAACACAGTCAACTCCCAGACCGGACAACGCAGTGGTAGCGACCTGTCAATCACAAGGTAGCCCCGCCCTAAAGCATACCCTGCTTTATGGTCTATTTGACTCTAAATGGGACCATAATTTACTAAATGAACATCATGCTGTATTGAAGAAGACTTGAAACTAGCGATTGAGACCATAAACTCATGGTTACAATGTTTACTGAGGTAATAAATCAAGTGAGAAGTAGGCTCATTTTCTCATAGACTTGTATACAAACTGACTTCTTTTTGCAACCAGAGGAGTCGCCCCCTGCTGGCTGTTAGAGAGAATGCAAGTTTAAGGCACTTCAGCATTGGCCTCACTTTTCAGACTGGGAGATTGCCAACTGGCTGGGAGCAGGAAGTCCCTCTTTCTTCTTGTTAAAGTCAGCATATCAGTATGGCTAGGAAGTGGGGCTTAATGGATAAACTGTTGACAGAAATAGCCTGATATTATTGGATTGAATTAGTGTTTTATGCCGACGTGGTTGTTTGACAACATACATATAAAGACATACAACTGGCAACACCTGCTGTAGTCCAAAATTACCAATCACATAGACAGTTGAGGGCAACAGAGTTACAACCCAAATACTTCATGTATAGGAGAAATTAATAAATATAGGATTACAATCTGAGAGACAGAGGCAGTCAGTAAAAGAAACAAAAGGCAGTTATACAACAACAGTTAGACAACATGTATGACGATGCTGTGGATCTCAACATGGACTGATATTTGTGCTGCATGTTCATTATCCCATGCAAACTCTCGAGACTTTGAACTCAACACTGAAATGGTTCCCACAATGCAGCGCTAAATCAAAGGATCAGTCTCACTTTAGGGAATAAGGTGAGTCACTCTCTCACTCTTTAGGGACAATAAGCAGCGGCATGAAAAGGCGGCTTACAAATACAACCCATTATTAGAGGATATGAGCAACAGACAGAGATTTTACCAGGGAGACCGGGCTACCGTGGACGCCTTCTCATAACCCTTTATTGTTTCCATGGAGGTAATGGGATCACTGGCCATGCATGTGAGGAGCACTAAGACTCATAATTATGCACATCGGTGGGCACAAGACAAGACGGATGCTCTATTTTTAACATGCGAGCCATGTGAGTTTCAGGAAAGAGAGATGGCTAGGGCTTGTTAGCGGCGACTATTTGCCTCATGTAGCTTTACATGATGTGGTCATGCTTTCTGAGTGCTCAGTGGCATGGAGGCGCATGTGCTGTTCATGTAAAATAGAATCATAGACACAAAGGTACAAAAGAAAAAAAGCCCTCAGCATCAGTGAAATGAGGAAATACAGAGAGACGTATGTTAACTGTTTGAGCAGCTCTCTCTAGTTTTTCTGTGAAAAACATTTTCTGTTAAAATATTGTCCTGAATATTGGACAAAAGATTTAAATAATAACTATTGATCTCAAATGAGGATTCAAAATGATTTGAGATACAATAATTAGGTGCTTACATAATCACCAAAGGATAGTGTGTCAGTGTCATGTTTTTCCTCGCTGAGGCGTGAATATTACACGCGTGTATAAAGGTGCAGTACCGTAGCAGGGGGCAACAAAACCGCTCACTTAGGTTTGGGCAACAAAACCATTTAGTTAGGTATAGGAAAAACGTCATGGTTGGCCTTAAAATAAGTACGTAAACTAAGTGTAATACGTACGGAAACAACATGACATAAGTACGGAAAATCTAGCTGGTGACGGGAGACTTTGGCCAATCACAGGTCATTTCAGAGAGAGAGCGTTCCTATAGGCTGTGCTCCGACTGATGGGCGGTGCTTGGTATTTCCTCAACTGATCTCAACATGGCTGCCAGGTCACAAACTTTCTCATTTTACAGCTAAACAGTACACTACAAGATGTTTCTGAAAACATTTGAAGCCAGAAATAGGCATTACAGTAACAGAATATTGATTCATATTTGATCAACGCTGCCTATTTTGACCGTTTGGTTGGAGTTCACGAGTGATTGACACCTGCTCTCATAGACACCAGCTCGGCTCTGATTGGTTGTTTTCATCCGGTCGGTCAGAGGCACATGATTTCTTTCAGATTACCTGCCTCATGCACTACTGTCTGGATATAGTGACCGTTTTATAATTTTTTTTAATCATATTTGCTCCTATTTTACCTACTGCTGCTTTACATATCATCTTATCTTTTCTTAAAATACAAAATTACAAACATATATGGTCAGTGAAATGAGCCCAGTGCTAAATTTTTTGAGATTTATTTCACTCCCTCATACTCAAGGTGACGTTAGTCCACTCTATGTACACAGCTCTAAGCAATATAAGTTACATAGGTCGTAAGGCTATTTGCTGGACTTTAAAATGTAAATTAGGTGTCCTCTAAACCGGATCTTAATCTATTTACTTGATGACACTTGTTGTTATCCTCTCCAGGTGTCTCTCATTTTCATTTGACAATATGGTAACAGAGCCAATGAGGTCTCTTTGGGGTTACTCAGGTCATGGAGGAGCAGTAACAGATGGGGCTATACTGTAACCAGGCATGGTTGAAGCTACAGGAAGCCGGGGAAAGCCCTGGTACTTACAGAGTCTCCTACTCTGTACTTTTCCTGTGCTAAGCTGCACTGTGAGAGCTTAGGGGCTGATTCAGTCCCAAGCAGGATTACCACCGTCATGTGACTGAAGCATTGTGGGCAATCTGGGTGGTCAAGATGGGTAATGTGTATTAGGGACAGGTAGAGTTTGACACCTATTCACAATTTCCATTAGAAAGGAAGCATCATTTCCTTTAAGATGACTGTTTTGGATAATTTATTGCGTTCAGTAAGGTGAGAATATATTTATTACCAGGCACCTTACGTACAGTATACCCTCATGCTTGCAGAGATGCAAATGAGCAAACACTTCAGTGCGCACAGACAAAGAGAGGGAGACAAAAAGGGACACAGAGACAGGGAAGGGGAGCATTCAGTAAATGATTATGAAGGAAACGATGAGCCAGCTGAGAGTAGCCGCAGTTCATTTCCTACAAGTCCCCGAAGGAGAGAGCGGTACACACCGTGCTTTGTCTTCCACACAAAGACAAAGATCAGTGCTGTGTACACATTATTGATGGGGCTAAAGATTAGGGTTTCCACTATAGCTTTGCTTGGTTGAAAGGACACAAGACAGAAGGTGTGTTTGCATCTCTGAATCTGCCCTTTTCCTGTTTTTTTGAACATGCAGATTTATAGCGCAGAGTTGAAACACTTTTCTTAATTCTAATCACAAGCAATCACACTATTTTATGCATTTTATATCATTCAACAACATTTTCCAATTTACCTTAGCTTGAATTATTTCATGTCAACAGTTCATCAATATAGACAGACAATGATTCATTGCAAGGGCCCTCTCTGTTGGGCAAAATCTTTAAGAGTGCTCTCAACATTTCTCTTGCATCACCGTCTCTGCCTGCACGCACAAGCAGCAACTGGATATTTCCCATTTTGTCACCCAGCTCCCTTATTGATTTGAGTTAATATGCAATAATTTATGTGCAACAACAAATGAATAATATATCAACACTTCCTCCACCCACCACAAACCGGTGGGTTGCAGCGAGCGGGTGTTGGAGATCTGTTAAGTAAACATATTAATATAGATTTATTTAACAGATATGACGGATACAACAAACAACGAATGTTCAGCGGTCCCACAGTGTTTTATTTACAAAGATGGCACTGCTTTTCTGAACATTTGATTTGAACTGGCAACAAGAAGCACTGTTTTCTCTGAACGATTAAAAGATTTAAAACTGGTTAAAATATATTTGGGCTGCTGTTAACATACTTTAGGACAGTGGTTCAATAATTCCTCCAAAATACCACATTAAGACACCAAGATCTTGAGGAACACCACAGAAAAAGCCATGCTGTGATTTGATATCAAAAACTTTTAACATTTGGAGATTACTGCACGAATTGCATTTTTCAGCGATTGGATGGCGAGCGCTTCTGTTCTGGAAATTGCTCAGAAACCCCCTTATTGTCAATCTACCTAGGAGAGCCATCCATCCTCTGAATGCACTGAATCTCTAGTTTATGGGTCTAAAGTTTTATGAGGCTGTGATTATCCTAGAGGTCATAACACAACAGGTTTTATACAGTGAGATCAAGTTTCAAAAAATGGTCTCACTACAATGAAATGGCTACTATGGGGACTAACATCATCACACATGAATACAATTGGGCTCATTGGATCCAGAACCTCAGCTTTACAGTGATTTATGTAATTCCAAGGCTGTTTAGGGACTCCAGTTTGCAGAAATATTATAACACACCTTTTTAGAATAGGTGAAAATAACTAAATAATTTATACTGCATGCCAAAAACCGCATGGTTTTGCCCAAAACTGCATGTGATTATCATAAAGTGTCTGCAAAGGGGAGACTTGTGAGTAATCATAGAACCTATTTTCTATGCGATGCATTCTCTATCAAAGTAAATGCTAAACAGAATTTGTGAAGCTTAATCTAATTATGCAGATAATGTTTTTGTCTGTGGGATTAAACGTAAAATATCAGTCTATTCAATTTGAGATGAGTAAACCAATTTTATTTTGTCATCTTTTCTGTCACAATGTTAAAAAACACCTCAAGAACACTTATTGTGAGGATTGTAATTATAGTATTGTTAGGGACTGCCTTTCCATGAAATCAGCCTCTAGCCCTGATGATGTCATAGTGATGTATTTAGGGTTACCTCTGTGTGGATTTGGAGATTATACATTTTTAAAGGTGGTCTATACCTTTAACAAAAAAAAAGAAAGCGTTATAAACTGGGGTTGTGTTGTCTAAAAGACAGGGATAGTACGAATCATAGAGGGCCTAACTAAAAATGCTCAAGATGCATTATGGGAAGTGTAGGATCAAATGCTTTTAGACGCGTATTAGTGACTAAAAAAGTCAGGACGTCTTGGCCTCTGCTGCTTCAGTTTTGACCGTCCTTCCACCAGTTTACGGAAGTGCAAGTTGCTTCATATACGCTCAGCGCAATGGCATACCATCATCATGATTTTTCTTTTTCTTGAAACAGAAGCATTTTTTTCTCTCACACTCCTCCGTCAAGATCTCAAGCTGGCTTGTTTGGCTTGGGTTTTGCTTCAGTCCACAGTTTTTAGCACACAGGCGTCTGAGGGAAAATGCAGGACTTGACAGTGATCCTTGCACCTGCTCATGAGACAAACCCAAACAGGGTTATTTGAGCTGTGTTTACACCCAGACTTTAGATTCTGGCAGGCAGCTGTCACAGTGTGGGCAGTGAACAGTCCATGTGCCTAATTTAAGAATATTACATTTTTATTAGCATCCTGAGCAGTTGTAGGCTATTTGTTATATTTTTCTTGGCATAGGACTTTGAATTATATAAACCTGCAGATGTACAAATGATCACAACTACAAAGGAGTTGGAGCAGTTTTTTTGAGTAAACTTTTTTGCAGAAGTTTACTTTCCTTGGGAATATAATTGTTTTCAGTTCAGTTTCTTCCGCTGTTTTGGGAATCTTTAGTTTCTCACAAAGAGGTTACAATTACTCACGACTAGAGGAGTCTTTGCTTTGTCAGTTCTGTTTGTGTTTAAACAGGGGATAATAGTTGTGATTGTCAGATATGCTTGGGTCTCTTCAAAATAGTGGAAAAAAGTAAACTTGGGATACAAACATGGCAATGAATTTTGTGAACTTCACGCATTGCACATGTGATGCAGGCTATTCTGTAAGCCTTCACGCTCATATGTGTGTGTGAATGAAAAGGAAACTCTGACTTGTCGAGGAAGTAAGAGGCAGTAGATGGGTGCATGACGAGGCATCCTGACTTGGGAGGACGTGAGAGGCAGAGAGCGCGGAGAACCACGGGGCATAAAAGACACAGTTGAGGGAAGTAGGCTGCTGCATGTCAATCAAAAAGCTGAGAAACAAGGAGCGGAGGAGTCTTAAAGCTGTGATGCAGGGAGGTGTTGCGAGAGGAGAGAAAAGAGAGACGAGAAAATGAAAAGCTTTGTGAAACTCTGCCATGGAAACAGCGACGGCACGCGCACGCATACACTCGCACGCACAAAAAGCACATCCAGTCCAGAGCTATTAATGTTATATAGCATCACACAACAACAATAAATTAATCACAGAGTCCCTCTCACAACAGAAGCTGTTGTTTCGGGTGGCGGACAGACTGTTGGAAACGCAGCCAGGGAGAGGAAGTGTTTATAGAGTGACCAGTTGGTGTGCTACTTTACATTCTTGTTATCCCACTTCGAAATAAATTTCCTTCTTCTAATACTTTCCTTAAAAGACAAATATTTAAAAACTGGCAGATTAAACGCCATGTTTCTGCTTACAGTCAAGTTTGAACCACTTCTACTGTAAACCCCAGTGCCAGTGTGTTGTTATGTTCTCACTATTTCATCAAAAACCCAGTAGTTTGGGTAGGGATACCGTTTCAAAGCTTTCCTGAGATGTCTGCTCCCCTCGTCTTCGGTCTCAACGGTACAGTCGGTAGATTCTCAGCCCGGTGGTGAAGAGTTATAATTACTCCCAGGTTGTGTTCTTGTGGGTGGTGGGGATCAAATGGCAAATACTGGTCAGTGTGAGTGGGTTTACTGTAAATTTCAATTTCCAAGCTATACCCCCTTACTTATTTTGGCACCGTCCAAGACTATTGTTTTTTTATGCCTCCTAATGTAAATTTGATGCTGCTGTCCACTGAGTTGCTGAGCTTCTAAAAATCGTACCAGGTGTTATCAACACATGTATTGAAACCAGAAGCTACTATAGGTATAGTGAAACAATTCACTCTCCACCTCCCCCGTATCGATATTTGCAACAACGGGAGGCAGCTGTAAATTATCAGCTTGCTTTTACTGGTTGGGAATGCTCTTATACTTGTGGTAGGTTGTGATGAGGCAAAGGTTGATAAGGGCATCCATCCATCCATCTTCAACCGCTTATCCGGGTTCGGGTCGCGGGGGCAACAGCTCCAGCAGGGGACCCCAAACTTCCCTTTCCCGGGCCACATTAACCAGCTCTGACTGGGGGATCCCGAGGCGTTCCCAGGCCAGAGTGGAGATATAATCTCTCCAGCTAGTCCTGGGTCTTCCCCGTGGTCTCCTCCCAGCTGGTCATGCCTGGAACACCTCCCAAGGGAGGCGCCCAGGAGGCATCCGTACTAGATGCCCGAACCACCTCAACTGGCTCCTTTCGACGCAAAGGAGCAACGGCTCTACTCCGAGTCCCTCACGGATGACTGAGCTTCTTACCCTATCTCTAAGGGAGACGCCAGCCACCCTCCTGAGGAAACCCATTTCGGCCGCTTGTACCCGCGACCTCGTTCTTTCGGTCAGGCATACACTTCATAAATATTGTTACAACCAAATTTAAAATCCAAACCATGACCAGTGACCTGCGTTTTTTGCTTCATTCCATCTATTACTGACTGTTAGCTTACCAGGGTAATACAACACATTGGTTTGTAGACTGTCTTTCCCTCTGGGCATTGCATATTTGCTTGTAGGGCTGACCCGAATGCTTCAAAGCTTTTTAAAAAATATATATATAAGTATGATATAATAATGTATAAATCCCCAAATAGCCTATGAAATAAGGAATAATCCCACATTTCATATTCAACATTAATTATTATTAGTTATTTTCAGATGGATATCGCTGTTTGTTGTGTGTAGAGGTACAGTCTGCCTGCTGAATACCTTTGAATATTACTCACCAAAGTTTCAAAGCCCAAAAAATGGTATTTGGGACAGCACTAAACACATCCCCAAAGACCCCCATGTTAAAATGCCTGACTTAACAGCAGAAATGAACAGCCTTTAGTCGCTATTGCTAATTTCCTTGTTCTTGACAACCGTACGGAGGGTGAATTTTTATACAACTCATTTGTTTAATTATATCAAGGCTTAAAGTTATGCATAATTGAGGGTGTAGCCGCTTTTAGTGACAGTGGGTGCCGTACCAGGCCTCTAGCTGCTAGCTGTCAGCTCTGCTGCGCCACCCAGGCCCACCTCAACACTGCCATTGATCCAGCTCTTTGCCCATTTTTGGATTAGCTGGGAGTTAAGGCCTTAACACACTGGGGGCAGGTTTCATGCGATTAATTAGCATGTTAATATATTTTTTCGAACTGTTGTTTTTGTAATGAATACTTTCACACAAAACGTGAATATTGCGCTGTGAAAAAGTCACTTATGTCCGGAACAAGGTTGATTTTTCTGAGCTTTCTCACAGCGAATAAAGTCATCATCCAATCAAGTTGGAGCGGCTTGAGTTGCGCATATATTCCGTAGTCCGAACCAAGATGGCAAACTTTATTACTCCTTTCAACCTTGAAAAAGGCGGCGCAGACCAGATCCACTCCTTCCATTCTTATCTTTCACAATAAAAGCCCTAGACATGTAATATTTGCGGGCGAGTATTTCACAATTTTTGTGGCAAGATGGCGGCAGACGGAGCCACCCACGTTGAGCTTCACAATGGCTCTTCAGAAACCTATGAGTGACGTCACGGAGACTACGTCCATATTTTATACAGTATATGCACAGGCACAGACTATTGGCACAGTCAGAGAGAGCATATTTCTCAGAGTTGAACTAATCAATATTTTCACATTAAAAAAACATGACTCTGAATAAATGCTAATGTTGCTCCATGTCTGCTGGACGTGTAACTAACTGTTTGCTAACACAACTTTATAAAGAGATAACGTGTCAGTGTTTTGTTTACAGCTTGTTCTCAGCTGCATACAACTGAGAATATAGGAGGAGGAGAAAGATTTTGATAGTTTACATTGAAGTTGAGTGAATCATAGCTTGTCTCTTTGACACAGGATGGGTAAACAGAAATAGTACATTCCTTTTGTGAGCATCAGTAATGATTGATATGGAGATGAGGTTGAAAAGTGGCAAACTGTTCCTAAACGCTCAAACACAAAAATGTCTATTTTTATCTAATGCTTAAGATTAAGTGTGAAACGTGATGATGTGTCAAATTCAGAAGTTTGTTAGCTACCTGAGGTTAAAAGGCTTATCTTCGTTTATGTAAAAACAAATTGGCTGGATGGCTTGAGGAGAGGAGAGGATATGAAGTGAGAAGAGAGGAGAGGAGGGGAGAAGAGAGGAGAGGAAGGGAGAAGAAAGGAGAAGAGAGGAAAGGAGAAGAGAGGAGAGGAGGGGAGAAGAGCGGCGAGGAAGGGAGAAGAAAGGAGAAGAGAGGAAAGGAGAAGAGGGGAAAGGAGAGGAGAAGAAGGGAGAAGAGAGGAAAGGAAAGGGAAGAGAGAGGAGAGGAAGGAAGAGGAGAGGAAGGAAGAGGAGAGGAGAGAGGAGAAGAGGAGAGAGGAGAGGAGAGGAGAGAGGAGGAGACGAAATAAAGAAAGAGGAGAGGAGAGGAGAGGAGAGGAAAGGATACTTTGTCCACTACAGCAACACTTTAGGAGTACACTGCGTTCCTGGCCCGCTTCCCATGCAGCTTGACAAGTCCAAAGAGTGGACAGGTGGTGTGGGGATGGTGCTGGAATGGTATCATGAGATGATGCCCAGTGGCCATGTGGCATCGCCCGCTCTTCGTATGGAACGAGAAGAGTCTGCGTGCCCACAGTGACCACGGCTATGAGTCACTGGCACTGCCACTTCCTGCCAGAGTGGATCAGAATGAGTGGGGCTTTGGGTCAGGGCAAGGCTAGAACATTTGATGACAAGTTTCATGGCCGGGGTCAGCCGCTCAGTGTAACGTGATACTCCCAGCTGTAGCAGCCAAGCGGAGATCAGACCAATCTAGTGATTTTTAACTCAAAGAACGAGACGGCTCCAATCACAACAGCAAGAAAATTGCCGCAGCTCCAAGATTGCATTCCTTCTAGCCAAACTTAAAGTGAAAATGTATCATTGAAGCTAAATGAATTGTAGCGTCTTTGAAATGAAGGGGGAAAGAAAGCTTGAATTAAAGTGCATCGACTTGTTGACATGACATGACTTATAAATGAGAGTGTGTGTGTATTGTAATGCATGGAATCATCTTGTTTTGGCTAATAGCATCTCGGGGTAAAATGCAACTTTCAGTAGGATAAAGACAGACTGTAGCTGCCATGCAAAACAGCCAGAGCCAGGTAAAGCAACTGATCCAAGACTAATTGGAAAGGCAATGACAATTATTTGACAATAACAAGTCAAATGAGAGACGCTCTCTTTTTAGTCGGTTCTAATTTTGTGCGCGTAAACAAACAAAGTTAAAAATAGAAGCTCCCAACGCGGCCAAGTAAAACCTTCTATGAAAGCAAAAAAAGGGTTAGTTGTAATCCTGTGGATTATTGGATTTGACAAGGGCATGTGCCTAGTGTAAGTAATAGAGGCCAGATTACATGTAGATAAGGCTGTGGCAGGGTGATCTGCAGGGGCTCAACCTTCTCTCACCAAACAAATATGTGTCAGCCAAATTCAGAGTGTCGGAAAAGAAGCGATGTCGTACCTTTTTCTGGAGCTGTGTTTGATTCTGATTAGCACAATTTCAAAGTAAAAGCATGTCAAGGTACCTTGGGTATTTTGATTAAAAGTATATTCTAACACCACCACTGATAGCATCACATTTGAGAGCGGCTAGATTAAACCGCAGCGGTCAAATTCACAGCAAAAGTTGAGCGGATTTTCAGCACTGAAATCACAAAAGAGTGATATATTGACAGATGGGAGAGCTGAAATCGTTTCTACATGCGAACCAAGAGAGAGATTGGGACAAGTCAGTGGTCCCTTCATTCAGTTTGTTCACACGACGAGTGACAAGTGGAGACGAGGTTTAGCCCTGGGTAAATCTGGCCTAGATTAAAGAGGTCTGTCAACTCTTTCCTCAAATGAAGTGCTGGATAATCATATTAAGCATCATATGGGCTTCCAGTATTCACTGTGATATCATGCTAAGCTGGTACAATAGTGGCATGTGCCAGAAGCCTGTGGCCAAAGCAGCACACACATCCTTCGCCATGTCAAAGTTTGGACAAAGTGTACACACAGAGAGAAAAAGAGCAGCTTCTCATGCCAACAGTGGCTGTAATTGAGGGATATGTGTGCAAAGAGAGGAACCAGACTCACCGTGGCAAGCTCATCAAACTTTCCAAACAGCTCATTTAGCAGTTTAACCAATTCCTGGGCTGTGCACTGGGAGGCCAGGCTGGTGAAGCCGACTATATCTGCAAACAGGATGCTGCGACAGAGAGAGAGAAAAAGAAGCGTTTCAGTCACTGCAGGTTATTTATAGCAGCATGTATGAAAGAATAAAAAAAGAAAAAAAAGATTATTGGGTGCCTCATCAGATTAGCTCTCAGGAATTTGTTTTAAATGACATTTAGGAAGCCTGAGCCAAAGTCAATTTGAACATTGTCTTTGGATTTTACAGCAAACTAATCAAACATTCAAATTAATGACCTGCAGCAGCGAAAAAAAAAAAAAAAAGAGAGAGAGAGAGAGAGCGTGCTCCATTCTCTAACTGACTGGCAGTGCAGTCAAGCAGAGCGACTCAAAATAGAAGCGAGAGCATTCTCATGGGGATCAAGGTGGAGAGATGTCCTGTTAGGAGCTGGTGAACAGCCATTCTGGGATATATTGCAACCATCAAGGCGCTGTCACCCCTCCAGGTGAACTTGTATTCCCTTTCGACAGTTGGTACATCAGACTGAGAGTGCTTGAGGTTCAAAGTTGAACCCAAATTTTAAAAGAAGTCTAAGAAATCAGCACATGGTGGTGTTTGTTTTGAGTTTTGCACTGATATCTATATATCTTTTATTTAACCAGGTGAAAGTCTCATTGAGATTAAAGGGCCAGTGTGTAGCATTTAAGGGGATCTATTAGCAGAAATGGAATATATGTTTTCATTAGTGTACAATTACCTGAAACTAAGAAATGTTGTGTTTTCTTTAGCTTAGAATGAGCCGTTCATAACTACATAGGGAGCGGGTCCTCTTCACAGAGTCTGCCATGTTGCACTGCCATGTTTCTACAGAACGGACAAACCAAACATTGGCTCTAGAGAGGGCCTCTCTTGTTTTTACATTACCTGAGCCATAGTTCTCCACCACGCTTGTGAAACTGCGGTAACGTGAGCCGCAGAGTGCAAAACCGTGGTACCACCAGCCACCGCCTGACTTCTGTTGCTCCTAAAGTAGTGTTATTATGGTAAGGATAACATCTGAGCGAGGTGAACGGCGTTCCCACAGTTTTGCACTCG
>CAKAOH010026250.1:51133-70034 GCA_916701665.1 Sebastiscus tertius | reverse complement strand
AGAAATCAGCACATGGTGGTGTTTGTTTTGAGTTTTGCACTGATATCTATATATCTTTTATTTAACCAGGTGAAAGTCTCATTGAGATTAAAGGTACCGCCGTGGAACCGCCAGCGACCGTCTGACTTCTGTTGCTCCTAAAGTAGTGTTATTATGGTAAGGATAACATCTGAGCGAGGTGAACGGCGTTCCCACAGTTTTGCACTCGGCGGCTCACGTTACCGCAGGGAGGAGTGAGCGGAAGGGTACTCAGTTGGTTGCAATCTGCAACCACACCACTAGCTGTCACCAAAGCCCACACACTGTACCTTTAAAATCTCTTTTTTAACATAAACATTATTACAACAATAAACACAAACAATACAAGCAGACAAATAAAACTGTCACACACTACAAGTGAATGAGCCCAATATCCAGTTAATATGCAATACAAAAAAAAAACAGTTATAATGCATAAAACAGGAACATTTTAAAACGATTTTAGTGAAAAATTTAAAGGTGCAGTGTGTAAGATTTGGCATCTAGCGGTGAGGTTGCAGATTGCAACCAACTGAAACTTCTCCTGTGTGCCAAGCATATAGGAGCCGGTGCGAAAAAGTGAAAGCTCGAATGGCCCTATGTAGAGCCAGTGTTTGTTTTGTCTGTTCTGGGCTACTGTAGAGACATGGCAGCTGGCTCCGTGAAGAGGACCCCGCTCCTTATGTAGATATCAACGGCTCATTCTTAGGTAACAAAAACAAAACTCTTATTTTCAGGTGATTATACACTAAAGAAAATATATTTATTATTAGATTATATTATTTATTATATCCCAGTAATCAGGGAGTTTTTCCTGGCCACAGCGCGCTTGGTGGATCCTGTTGGGTCTCTAAACTATGGTGTACAGTCATTGACCTGCTCTATATATATATGTTGTGATTTGACACTATACAAAATAAATTGAATTATATTGTATTTCCATTAATACAGTAGATCCAGCTAAATGCTACACACTGTTCCTTTAAGAGCAATCACATTGACCCAAGTGCTATTTTCACGATCCTTTAAAATGGACCTAAATTCCCCCCATAGTAATCAGCTCTGACAGTTTCAGGTCCTTCTATACATTATTCCAGAAAGAAGAAGCATCGTAAAAGCTTTTTATACCTCGTTCTGTTCTAACCTTGGGGACCAATATTTGTAGAATATTTTGAGAGTGCAGGCCATATTGATTCTTTTTTTTATTTTATTTTTTGAACAAATGTATGTACACAGATAAGAAGGAACCGGCTCAAGGAGAGATTGATGTGGTCACAATTGCAAAGACCAAAAAGAAAAAAATGTTAAGATTAAATTACTTTTCTGCTGTGATAGCACCTCCTACATTAATGTTCTCCAGGTGGCATGAATTCTTGGTTCCAACTGAAGATGTTTGCGTAATGCAATTGGTCCACTATCTGTGTAGGCGGGCACTAAAAATGGTTATTAATATCACTACAGTTCCAACAGCCACACAAGCAGTTAACCAGCTGGGGGGCTAATGTTGTTAGCCGCCTCTTTTTGCTGTTAGTCCCATCTGTGGTTTGAGCACTCCGTATGTTACCCAGTGACTCTGCCTGTTAGTTACTGCGTATCCTCATCCGAACTGCTGAGGTGACCCGCCGCTGTGACTTTTCACAGTTTAGTTATCTGCCGTCACCACAACTGGACAATGAAATGAACATTGAAAGAGAAATGACAGCTAACGCCAGCTAGACCCCCTCTTTTATATAATGCAGGACAAACACAGCACTGAGTGTGTGAGAGCTGCTGAAATAATATGAACCAAAACTAACGTCTAGTGGGAACCAGTGCTATAACGTTAGAAAGTTCTAAGGTTTTTTCATACACATGAGCTGGCTTGGCTAGACTCGGTTTGACTTGGCACGTCAGCCCGGCACGACATTTGCATCTTTATTACAACAGGGCTACCTGCTTGAAGGTGTGTGTGTGTGTAGTGGTCAAAGGAGCAGCTGTAAAACGGTGGATAAACACATTTTATTTCCCAAATTTTTCACAATAAAAGTCCCCAGTTATTTTTGCTGCTTGTTCTCTTCCTCTCTGCAGTACTAGTAGACTTGTTTTATTACGAATAGCCGCTAACGGAACTCCTCTAATTTGGAGAAACATTTAATTTCCTATAGATTCTTCACAATAAAAGTCCCCCATTATTTTATGATTTAAAAGCTTTTATTACTATGATAAGGGGGGCCATTGAGGGTTGGCCACGGCCAGCGAGACGTCACCGCAACCTGCTTGGAGGCGGGTCGGGCACACTTTGGCCCGACTCAAGGCCTATAGAAAGGAGGCTGGATCACGCGTCATATCTCCCGAGGTATAACACATGCACAGTAAAATCTTGCCTGCACTTGCTGAAATTGAGCCAATCGCAACGCACGACCGCAGCTTCAGTTACACTACGCATGTGTTATACTCCATACCCCAAGACCCATGTCCGCCCGTGACCCAGCCTCCTTTCCATTGGCCTTGGCCCGACTCTGGAGATGGTCCATCTCAGGCGCGGCATTGCACAGCTTGGCGCGCTAAAACTGGTGAGGGAAACGCATATCAGTGTGGCAAGGTTTGACGGTGTGGGCATAAGTGTCAATGGAAAAACCCTATTAGGCTTTCACTTCCTGGGTTGGAAACCTAGTTAGCCTAGCTTGCTTACTTTCTGAGTGAAACAATGAACTGAACAGCATGATGGGTCAGACATCTGTAATTATTAATGGTATAAAAGCACCAAGGGGAAAAAAACGTCTTGTATCAACATTGGTAGACTACAGGGCAACGCTGGCCCTCAATTGTCCACCCCCGCATCAGAGCAGACCAGGAACGAGTGCTGGGTGGCAGTGGCGGGTGTGAAGGGGATTAGTCACCAAACTCTGACTGTTCTGTCCAACTTACATGTCTGCGGCTCCCGCACTGACGGCAGACGGTTGCCTGCATGTGGGCTGGTGTTTTCACAATGTGACAGAGTGCTGGATCTCAAACGGGGAGCCGCTAAATGTCATTTTGTTGTCTCACAGATGTCACCGTTAACGAGGGGAAATTGATTCAATTGGTGTGAATGTTTTAATTGCCAACCATCTGTGGCGGACAAATATTTGAAACGTTAAATACTGTGCTAGCGTAAACACTTCAATTCACCGAAAACTCTGAAATTCTATTTCGTATCAGCGGACAAAAGAGTGTGCAGACGCAGCCGATGCGTCTTTAATGTGTTTAGTGAACAATACAGCAAAGAGCCGGATAAACAGCAGATTGATTTTGACGGCCAGTTATTTAATCCCTCAAACTAAACGCAACAGATCTGTTTCAAACTGTCTTGAATGAGCCTTCTTAAAAGTTAAACTGCTGATTATAATTTGCACCCAAATGTCTCCAGCCTTCTGTCATTCCCTTCAAAGAACTGAAATGTTAACTCAGACAAGCTGATTGTAAAATGAATCATCATTTCACAGTCCCACCACCACTGTAGTAATCATTCATAAGCCAGCTGCAAATCCAAACCATCTTCTCACCAGGAAACTATTTTCTTTGGCAGTTGTGTGAAGAGAGGAAGGTTGCAAACTGCACTATGAATTGTTGTTATATTTGGAGCCGATCACGTGTGTCTTTAGATAGACTGCTGGCTATTAAGAGTAGAGGATTCATTTTGCTTGTGAGGAACAATGCTAATTATTTCAGAGCTCTGCTTTTAAAAATAGCACAGTAGCACTACAACGTCTGCCCGGAGTAGCTCATAGTGCATCTCTCTCTGATGGGATGATACAACACAGGCAAGATAGTGGCCTTCCACAAACATTTTAGGATGATCCCTAGAGCTTGCTAACCGACTCCTGCAGTGTGACACATGTCTCAGTTCATGCCTGGGTCATGATATCTGCATGGAGGCAGCAGACTGTGGCGTTTCTGCAATCCTCTTGATGACTACATGCCTTCAATTCAAGTGCTCTTTTGCAAGACAGTATTGTATAAATTGTCTCTCTACATTCTTTAATGCTGTCACTTCCACATCCCTTAAAAAAAAGCAAAAAGTCACAGTGGAATCACGGCCCTCATTTGCTCAGCCAATACTGAACTGGAAACTGATAAATGCGTTATGTGGTAACACAATGAAACGTACGTAATTGCAGTCCAACTACAGGCTGCTACTGCTTTCCTAAAGTAGTTTTGTTGTGTATATGTAGGAGGATTGAGGTAGACATTTTCATACAGGCAAACAAAAGTTTTGGGACTTTTCTGGAAGGAAAAGTACGACTGAGGCTCCTACGTGTGGCTGTGCATGAAGCATAAACCAGCCATGACGTGCTGCAGAGAGCATCCCATTTACTGCAGTCATTTTTTTTATTAGTGCAAGATATTCTTGGCTGTTTTTACCTCATGTAAACCTCGATGGGTGGGGATCATGTGAGGTCCCATGATGCACTTTTATCACAATACTTAAATCACGATACGATCTTATTATGATTTTAAACATTTTGTGGTAGGCTGAGTATTGCGATTTAGATATATTACGATATGTTGTGATTTATTACCTTTTTTCAATGGCAAATTATGCAGTTTGTCAACATCTGTTTTATCTAATAAGATACAGTTTTGATTCTGTTCATGTCAGAGTTTTCATTCACGTATATTGAGGACAGAGTTCAAGGGACCCCTTTGAAAATGGCCATACCAGTTTTTCCTCACCGAACTGTAGCGTAACTCTGCAGTGTTATTTAGTGTTCTTCCCGACAAGCTGACATGATTGGTACAACCTCTGAAAGACAGAATAGCAGCCGGATTATTAAGAGTTTATATCATAAAAATCTGTACTTGGCGTCCCTGTATTAATACAATATTGGCACGCAAAATATCGCGATACTATGCTGTATTGATTTTTTCCCCCACCCCTATAAAACATATATAAATGTAAATCAGCTTTTATTGTCACACATTGTTTTTTTGTACACAGAAATTTACTGCATTTAACCTATCCTAGTAGGAGCAGTGGACAGTTACTATATAGCGCCCAGGGAGCAGTTTTGGGGGTCTGATGCCTTGTGCAAGGGCACCCCGGCAGTACCCAGGAGGTGAACTGGCACCTTTCCAGCTACCAGTCAACAGTACGTGCGGGGACTTGAACCGGCGGCCCTCCAGTTCCAAAGCCAGGTTCTCTAACATGCATTTCATTGTCTCCACTTTGATGTGAAGCATGCATGGCGCATATGGGGACTGTGTTCCATTCAAAGTTCAGATCAGATCTCTCAGTCCCTGGTTTACAGAGATACAGAAATCTGCTGTCATGTTATTATGGTGGCAAACACTGTAAACACGCATTAGTGAAAAGTTTTGCAACCTGCATGTAATATGGGTCAAATGATGCTGCTAAATTCAATATGAGACACAAAGGTTATGTTAGTAACTGCTTGTTCAGCTCATAAAAATGTTTAGGATTAAACATGAGCAACTTGTCCCACTCAGCACTTCATAAAGGCACATAAATCCATGGATATACATTGAATAGGAGAACACATAAGCTTACTTGGTATAGTATAGCATCCATGTGCACGAGGACAGGCAATCTAAATCACAAACAAGACAAATGTGAATACGGGGTGTGTGCTGAGCATGCAGTTGATACCACAAACATCTGGGGCATATTTTTTAACTACACTGCATTACTTTTAATATAGGCTATGTGTCTGCATGACGTGATTCTATTTAAACACCCATGTGCAAAATGTACACATATGAATTGTAAGTGCTGCCAGAGATATTTGACATAGAATTTTGCAGATGCATTAAGAATATTTTTCATTGAGTAATCTCACACCTTGAAGGCACTGAGAAGCAGAGGGATCGCAGACTGGGAGCTTCTGTATCTGATTTTGAATGTCATAAACAAACACTGCAGCACTCTTGGCAACAGCTATAAGTTAGTCCAGCCATTGCCTTCACCAAAACAACTGTACTGGACTGCACCATATTCTCTGCTCAAGGTCAAAATCCTCATCCCCAACTCCAGGTTCTGGCTCAGTAGACTCTATCATCCACAGCAGGCAAATCACAACAACTCAAATGATTAAGCGTTGCAATACAAACAGGATTTTTCTTGTGGTAACTACAACTTGTCTAATAATATTGTCTAATTCGACCTCCCTCACACCCTCATCCATTATTTTCTCTCCAATGGCACATATTCGCAGAAAGTTATTCCCTCAATTATCTCCTATTTCCCCCTGTGGGAGGCATGTAGCTATTTTGGCAGATTGTGATTTCAATTTAATCACGTAGCGGAAGACACAAGCCAACTCACGGGTTAACTTTGGATGGGCCCCTCTGGAGCTGCAGTGTGTGGGCAGTGTATGTGCTGACGTCGGGCCAATAAAGGGGCCAACACAGACGAGTATGCAAGATGCTTACAACTAATTTTAGAAGGATAAACTGTAACTTCTTTGTGATAGTGAGTGAGCAGCTTCAAACATTACAAAAACTAAGCAAACAAGCAGGTCATCTTGGAAATAGAATGACATCATTTTGTTTTTCCTCTAATTTTTAAGAATTATGTAACGCAAACTTAAGCGATGTAATGAAAGTCTCTAAAAAGCTTCCTGCTTTATATTTTAGCTGAGCAACATTACATCTGTTTTGTAAAGTGAATGCCTTTATTGGTGGGAATTTGTCTTAAACTGGCATTTTGTACGTATTTTACTGTATGTGTGGGTGTGGGATGAACATTGAGGGAAAGGCTTATGAATGAAAAAAACAAAGAGTGGTGAAAATTAGGGCTGCAACTAACGATTATTTTCCTTGTCAATTAATCTGTCGATTATTTTCTTGATTAATCGAATAGTTGTTTGGTCTATAAAATGTCAGAAAATGGTGAATATATGAATTTGCTCATATAGAATGGAAGTGAACGGGAGGCGAATGTTAATTTTGCGCATATGCGACCGTGCCTTTAAAGCTGAAGTAACAAATACGATTAAAAAAAGTTGTTGTTATTAAACGGTCACTATATCGTGACAGTAGAACATGAAACAGGTAACCTGAAAAAAATCGTGTGCCTCTGTGTCCTCTGGTGTCCTCCGGTGCTCATAACGACATCTACAAGATTTCACAGACAGGAGGAAAACAAGCAGTAAGAGCTGATCTGAGGTCTGCTGTCCATCTGCTGTCTATGAGAGCTGGCTGTCAATCACTCACGAACTCCGACCAAACGGTCAAACTAGGCAGCGCTGATCAAATATGAATCAATATTATGTTACGTTAATGCCTATTTCTCGCCTCAAATGTTTTCAGAATCATCTTGTAGTGCACTGTTTAGCTGTAAAATGAGAAAGTTTGTGACGTGGCCACCATTGTGAAATCTGGTAAAGGAACGCCAAGTTCTGGTCACATGACCGGAGCACAGCCAATAGGAACGCTTTCTCAATGAAATGACCTGTGATTGGTCAAAGTCTCCCGTCAAGGACAAGATTTTTTAAAGCCTGAAAACAGAGCCATGAGGAGGTGCAGAAGTCTAGTTTTCTCTCAGAACACTTGAATTACAATATGCTGAAAGGTTATTATGGAATTTTTGCCCAATGATGACAAACATATACTGCCTACTGCCACTTTAAGGGTGTGCTAAATTATCAAGTGATAAGTATGAAAGCTCTTTGATTAAAAGAGCGATGTCATATAAACAGTGCATGCTCATAATTCATCACTGTTTTCAATATATATATATATAATAAATAATAAAAATACAATTTATTAGACACGACTTGATAAACTAACAAACAATTCAAGATAAATTACTGTGTTAACTGATATGACATATGTACGTATATATATATAAATTGTCATATCAGTTACTGTACTACATCCCCTCAAAATAATGAAAGTTGATGTCAATATGGGCCATAATATCCCACATATCTTGCTAAATAAACTCCAGGTTTCTTACTTTGGAGTCATATTCTTTTTTTCGTGAGTGATTACTACAATATCCCCATGGCTGGATTTTAATCAGATCAAATACTGCCCACAGTCTCAGAACATAATGAAGAAAACTCTGAGTACATTGTGCACCACACTGTTTACTTTCTAATTACAGTCCACCCAAATCACATAAATCATGTCCGCATCCAGCCTAGATCGCTCTCAAAGGGTGGTGCTATCTGAAGGAGTTCAAGGCACAAAAGCAATCAGCAGAGCTCCGCTGAGATGTGTCCATATTTAACCGCCGTGCGTACACACGGCGTTATGCAACAAGAATTTAGTCTCCATTGCATTTAATCCCCTGTAGCAACTTAATCCTGGGGCTAAGCAAACTCTCCTCCTCAAGCATCCCTACTGCTCTGAGAACACAGAGGAGAGGAGGAAGAGGAGATAAGAGAAGGAAACAAGGAAATGTTGGTGCACAATAAAGGAGATTTAAGAGTACATTGATAGAGGGTGATGAAAAGGAAAACGGAAATATCTTATAAATTGCACAGAATGGAGCGGTGAACGTCATGTTTTCAAATGCGCTGTTTACCGACAGAGGGCTAAAAGGTCAATCACAGCTAACTAAAGCTGCAGGGGTCAGGAGGTAAAGTGCAAATTTGCACTGGTGACTAAGAGCAGTTACGCAAGTACTGTACTTGAGTACAATTCTGAGGTACTGCTTGTAGTTGATACCTGAGTATTTCCACTTAATGCACTTAATTGTACTCCACTACATTTATCTGAAAGCTGTAGTTATTTTGGAGATCAAGATTGCTGCAACTAACGAGTATTTTCATTGTTGATTAATCTGTTGATTATTTTCTTCAATTCATCCATTAGTTGTTTGGTCTATAAAATGTCAGAAAATGGTGATAAATGTCGATCTGTGTTTCCCAAAGCCCAAGATGACGTCCTCAAATGTCTTGTTTTGTCCACAACTCAAAGATATTCAGTTTACTATCATGAAGGAGTAAATAAACCAGAAAATATTCACATTTAAGAAGCTGGAATCAGAAAATGTATACTTTTTTTTTATTGCTCAAACCAATTAATCGATCATCAAAATAGTAGTAAATACCCAATTGTATATAAAGTAGTCAAATTAGCTCCATCTTTACTGGCTACGATATTAAAATTAGGGATGCACTGATACTGATACTGGAGCGGTATCGGGCCGATACTGACTCAAACAGCTGGATCGGGTATTGTGACAATGGGGCCGATCTATTCAATTCAGTTCTATGTTTATATACTATATACATACTGGAATTTGAATTCCTGTGTCAATTTTGACCAATTTGTTGTTTCAATTCCTGTTAATTTTGGTGTTACATTTATTATTCTAATAATAAATAACAATTCAGTAAATTTATATCTATGGATTTTATCTTTTACATTTTGTTTTACAAAGTTAGGAAAGCGATGTTTAAGTCAAGCGCTTACACATAACAGAATGATCCCACTCACTTCCACACAGTAGTGAGAATACAGCTTGTTAATTAAACGCTGGTATTAGATCGGATCTGAAGATCTATTTGTCATGCATCGTGGTTAACAGTTGGGATTCCACAGCCATCAACTTGGAGCAAAAAGTTTCGATCATAAGACGGAAAGCATCTCCCCCAAACTGTTGGGAGCTTGGCAACTGTGCGGGACGTTGCATAAGTGCCAGAGGAATCTCCTCCTCACTAAGCATTGCTTAATCTGCCTTTCTCTATTTCCCAGTAGGAACCTTACCCCCAAAAGCCTTGTTTCCCATGCTGACTGCTGGGATAGATTGGCATATGCACCGCTGGCATATTAGCCATAACGCAGCAACAAATATGACCAGATTTGGGTTAGTTCCTTGTTGCCCACAAATTATTTTTCATTACCATCCATATTAAACACATGGAAGGTGCACGTGTTTGGGTTCAGTGTTATCAGGACTGATAATAAACAAGCAAGTCAGGGGCGAACCCTTCATACTCACTGTGAAGAATTAAATATTTCAGTTTTGCAGCCTCGGGCGGTGTTAATGTTTTAGGACACTGTTGGGTCACATCACACTACATTGTGTAGCCCTCAGTGTTCTCTCCAAAGGACACGTTTGGTCACGTTATTCAGTTCCCTTTTAGGGTGCACCATAATGCATTGAGACAGCGTTTATTCCACTATTTCAGCTGGAATATAGTGTCTCCAAATACCACTGTTAAAAGTGGTAATAGTTAAGGCAATTCAAGAGGGATTTAATTACCACTGGGATTTGTCTGGAGCTGTGTTGTGCTGATGTGAGGATCCTACCTGACATTGTCGTGGCGCTGGATGTAGATTTTGTGAAAGATCCTTTCTGGGGGCTTCAGGAAATCCTCTTTCATCTCCATAGCTACGTTCCTGGGCAACAGACTCATTAGCAGGCGCTCCTGAGCGTGTGTGTGTGAAAGAGAGAGGAAGAGAGAGAGAGAACAGATAAAGTAAGTTTAAATATACATTTATACAGTCAAAGTTATCATAGGACAAAGTGTTGGTAGCGATAAGAAATGTGCCAGACAAAAAGGCATGAAATCTAACAGAAATGAATAATGTGTCGAAATGACTCACGGCACAAGAGAGAGAGAGAGAGAGAGAGAGAGAGAGAGAGAGAGAGAGGGGAAAAAATAAGAAAAAAACAGACGCATGTCTAATTTTACCCCTAGTTTCAGCAGTGTACAGGTGCCTGTACCTGTTTCTCGTTCTCGTCCTCCATGCGGAGTCGCTCTTCAATGCAGTTGCGAGCCTGCAGGAAGGCCTTCCTCTGGGCTCGCTCTGTCAGGATGCGCACAAACAGCCCTGACAGGTTGACACTGGTGAACAGCACTGTGTTGGCAACCAACTGCAAAAAGAAGAAAAAATAAACAGCTTTAATTCTTTGGTACAGTTGTTAAAGACACATACAGTATTAGGAAGTCATTAGGAGATGCTGTGAATGTAGACTCTTAATGTATTTTGTACATGTGTGACGTGAAAAATGATGAAAGAAACGTGAATTTCTATTTTCATGTAGAGAAAATAATCACATCTAAAAGGAGACATATCATGAAAAACTCACTTTTTTTCAGTGCCTACCATAGAAAATATGCTGGCTCTACACACTGTTTTTCCTCGCTGTCTCTCTCGGACTGCGGCTGAGCGGCTTTCGTTCTTCAGAGGCAGACCATGAAATTAGCAAAATAAAATGACAAAAACAACCTGTGATGTACTCAACCAATCGCCGATAGCCGATATATTCGTCCAATTGTCCAACCCTAATCGGAGTATCTCCACCCACAGCTTGAGAACTACCTTTGCAAAGGTGCACCATATTTTTCTCGCAAGCCAATCAGAGCAGACTGGGCTTTTTCAGAAGGGGGTCTTAAAGAGACAGGCGCTAAAACCGAGCGTTTCAGACAGAGGGTGAATACAGTTATATTCAGATAGTATGAGAAAAATAATGTGTTTTTTGAACATCTTAAGCATGTAAACATGATCTAGTAGAAACCCAAAAGACAAGTATGAACCTGAAAATGACCACGATAGGCCCCCTTTAAATATGTAATTTGATTGTTTTTCTGTGTTTGTACGTTTGTCTGTGTGTATTGGCACACAGTACATTCTTATATGTATGTATTTAGTAAAATATATGCACATACGCATGTACAATTGCGAATTGAAGTGTGTCCCTAATTTTGAGGTCTTGAAACTAGATATTATAGGTACCCCAAATAGGCCCTTCAGAGGTTAAAGTAGAATTAAATCAGTCTTTTTATTTCCTCATAGGTATTTTTTTATGCTTTTGTGTGGCCTCATTACCTTGTGTATCTTTTTAGATTTTTTTTTTTTGATATTTATTGTTATTTCTTAATGTCATTATTTTTGTGATTAATTGTGTTTTAGTGCCTTTCTATTCCTATCTATTGTGTGTGCATCTGTTGATTTGGCTGACAAGCTGCTGCATACAATTACCCTTGCAGGGATGAATAAAGTTGTATTCATTTGAATAATAATCTATCCCATTATTAACTATCACATTTGGAGTATACACTCTACTGTATGTGACATTCTCCTATATGAGAGATGGGTGAGGGGGTGGTGATGGGGCCTA
This sequence comes from Sebastiscus tertius, assembly GCA_916701665.1. NCBI lineage: Eukaryota > Metazoa > Chordata > Actinopteri > Perciformes > Sebastidae > Sebastiscus > Sebastiscus tertius. Next base: position 57,955 of record CAKAOH010026250.1, on the reverse strand, counting down.
ACATTTCTCTATTTCGGGGTCTGTGACATTAAAGCGTTTGAGAATCACTGCTCTGGTTCATCCATCACAGTAGATGCACACCAGCATGACTGCTTCAACCTTGTGCAGGACACAAAGGAAAGAGAGGTTTTTTTTGTACTTAACTTGAGGTCAGCTGGCTTTGACTTTGTATACAAACCAAACAAGGTGCTATATCCACCTCTAGAGTGTACACTAGCAAGCTGTTACCCTGGGCAGTAATTATATATTCATAAGAATAAAGCAATTAATATCTCCGGTCATTCATCACGAGTGTTTCCTACAGCTAGAGCCAATGATGGAGCATATTTGACCTCAAGAAAATCCATAACAAATTACTTTATGCTTCACACTGTCAAAGTTTCATATGATATACTGTACACACAAGCTCTCAAATTTAACAAACTTGTATTGCCACAGACAGGCATGTTTCCCAGTCCAATGAATAATGGATTTCCTTGAAAAGACTGTTTTTGGCAGCAGCAGTCTGTCTTTGTGCTTTGGCAGCAGAGCTGGCAAGCATCGACATGTTCAAACGATGCTCAAGTTACTTTACAGCCTCGAGTAAGTAAATGTGGACATCTGAGATGAGTGGCGTAAAACACTCATCTGCCTTATCTGTGTGGTGATAACTAGGGATGGGACCATATAGGGTTTTTAGCGCAGATCTCAATAAACAGCGATCACAATAAGTTGGTGGTGGCGAATTTCTATTATCGGGATAATCGTGAATATTGTCATGAGTGACTTGAAAAAGCTGTTTAGATTGCTATCATAATAGAGAAGTGAAAAATACAGCCTGATTAAAAAAAACAAATGATCATGTATCATCCTTTATTTATGCAGGGGGACCTTATGATTTATGATTACATTATTTCAGAATAAGATGTGTCCTTTCTGTGACGCAATACAAATATTTGTTTCTTGACAAAATGTAAGATAAAGGGATTACAGTATATTTATTTTAGTGCCATATTTTAGTGCCATTTTAGGAGCTTTAAGCATATTTTAATGATTATCGGGATAATATTGTAAAACTATTTTGGACAGGATAAATGTGACATGAAATTTTCATATCGTCCCATGCCTAGTGATAACCCCAATTTGCCTTCAGATGGCAATAACTGATCATAGTGCGCTATACTCAGTCAGTAACGTACAGTTGCTCGTTTTGCTTGTTTATAGCAGTCACTATAGTTATATGGCGTGTACTTCGGGATTTAAGATAATAGTTGTTCAGTGTCCAGTTCAAGCTTTATCTAAACATGCAAGGTTGTAAACTAATGTTATATAGCATGTTATTACTCCCAACTCTTTGATGCATCAATAAGATATGGCACTAAAAAGAGTGTATATTATAGACAGACATGTTCAGTGGAGCAGTGGTTCCAAACCTTTTTTCTCAAGGGACCCTTTTCTATCATTGAGTAAACTGACGACCCCTGACTAGGCGACACATTTTAAGGATATTTCATATTATATTCAATGCATAACAATAGCAGAATTTAACAACTAATAAACTGTACAATTAACCCGAATAGTGAACGCAATAGCTGCAGGAAGAGCAGATTATTTTCTGTGAATATTGCATCAGAGATGAGTTTTCCTGTTATTTTTAGGAACTTTTAATTTTTAACAATCATACATATTTAATAGGCTTCTTCTTTTTTTTGACAAAGTCAGTGTTTCCTTCTCCCTGACTCTTGGCCATTGTTCTATCAGCTCTTTGGCTGTTTCAACAGTGTATTTTTCTAATGCAGGACGAGGTTGTTTAGCAGGGAGGGAAGGCTCTGTGAATATAGCTTGTGTTCAGGTTTTCACCGTGCCCTTATCCTGTTCATATCTTAAATAATAATCCAAAGCTTTAAAAGCAACAATATCATTTAGATTTCTTCACAGAAATGAATGAAATCCTGAGATATCGGATAGAATCAGGAAGGCCTGGTGACCCCTAATGGTGGTCGGGACTCCCAGATTGGGAACCAGTACATTAAATAGCAAGACAACTGAAGAGTAGGGACTAGTAACAACCTATTTTTCAAGTAATATTCCATGCTTGCTTCAGTGCTGAGATATTTCAGGTAGACTGAGCCATGAAAGCAGACTGTAGGCTGAGTGCCTGGGACCTAGGTGGGTGGCTGGTGCAAGCCTGGGCCGAGCGAGGTCATGCCACACAGCTCAGCTCTAAGCTTAATGGATTAGCTATCTCTGGTAGTACAGCTAACACTGTCCTTCACATGGCAATGCAGGTATCTCATAGCCTACATACAGGAAAACAATCTCCTCTGCAAATACGCTGTCATCATCCGAGGGCGCGATGAACTGATCGCATCTCAATTTGGTTTCTGCACAATCTTCCGTGTGATATATATGCTGCACGGGGAGGCAGACAGACATGTTCCACTACACCCCTGGAGGGTTTGACTGATGTGACATATCTCCTTTCCTCACACCTGATGACAGTCAGAAATGTGAGTGTGTTTCATTTGTGATAGAGAAAAAGGTACAAAGATATAAATGCGCAGAGAGCGGTGTACCAATTTCTATTTCGGCTCGGAAATGACATGAATGACGGTGCCCTCTTTTTCCATAACTGAAGCATATAGTGTGGTGAAAGTGTGTGGTGTGTGTGTGTGTGTGTGTGTGTGTGCCCCTCTGTTTGCCCTACTTCTGGTGCTAGCAGGATGTCACTCTGGTTCTTCATTCCCAGCCAGGCTCCTTTGGGCCTGAATCACATCCCCAGGGAAACAGTCATGCAGACTGCTTTGCTCATTCATTTTTTTCCCTCTTTGTTTGTTTTCTTTTTAGGGGGCTACAGGTATGCATCACCACTGCTATGGCCAATACAATACTTCACCGTGACTAAACCTCTGCATAAATATGTAGACTTATTTACAGGTAGGGCTGCCCTCTCTTTGTCATTTATTTAGACTATAACAGGTCGTTTTGGTCCTATATATATCGCTTTGATATCTTTGTAAACTGAATACTTTTGAGGTTTGGACATTTAAGATGTCATTTGGGAAATTATGAGAGGCATTTTTCTAACATTTTATGGACCAAATAATGACTCAAAAACCAATCTATAGTAAAAATAATTGTTAGTTTCAGACTAGTTGATATTATGGCTGCCACCTCTTAGTCGATTAGTCGACTAATTGGTTGTTTTGGTCTTAGTCGACTAAGATTTCTTTAGTTGACTAGTAATTGTTTATGCTTTTTTTACGCTGAATGACTTATTTCCAAGAAACTTGTGAGCACATCTTTGGTAAACACAAGATTTAAAGTGGTGCTTTTGTGTGGTTCTTTATGGAGAAACTCAGTTTTACAGATCTGTCGATTAAATCAACTAATCCATTAATCGACAAAAGTGTTGGTCGACTAAGAATGTCTTTGGTCGAGGACAGCCCTACTAGCTATTTGTTTTGACTGCAGACGTGTTTGAGGTTAAACTATAGAGGTCTATAGCAGGGAGGCGAATCAAAATATTTAAAACAGCCTCTGTAAAAGTCAATATTTGGTCCACCATCTTGAAACAACACCTCCCTCTTTTTGAGGAGGTGCAAAAGTATGTCGATAACTATGGACTTAAAGTAAAGTGACACTGGCTAATTTGTATAGAGAGACGAAGTCCCGCCTCTTGCGGTGGACCACCCTGGGACCTTATTTCAGAAAAAAAATAGGAACGGTAGTCAACAGCAATTTGTTGATTTAAAAGATAATTTTGCAAGTCAAGAAAGTCGCAGTTTGTTGTAAAACTGTTGAAGTATAAGACTGTGAAAATACATAATTAGAAAGACGAAACACCCAAAAGTGGCGTATAAGCGACGTCTCTCTCGCTGAAGCTATACGATGCCTGTGTGTTTCGTCCTGGGATGAACTCACACCAGCGATGGGTCTCGCTTGTTCTTTCTCATTCTGGGTTAAACAACTAATTGATTAATCGAGAAAATAATCAACATATTAATTTTTAGTGATGTATATTGTGCGAGACGAGAGATGTAGTTCACTGAGCGGTTTCACACAAAACTAAATGATACCATGACAAAGCTGTGACTTTCTTGACTTGCAAAAAAATTATCTTTTAAATTGACAAACATCATAATGTGAGATTCATGCCGCAATTCCAATGGGGGTCAGAAAATTACTTCCAGTACATATTTTTTTCCGAAATAATGTCCCATGGGGTCCACTGAAAGGGTCGGGACTTTGCCTCTCTATATCCCGCAGAGGGAAATGTAAACCAAATCGTTTAAATCAACTAATCAAATCGAGTCGACTAAGAATTTCTGATATTGTAGTATATTTAGGGAGGGGGGTACGAGAAAAAAAAGTGACCAAGCAGAAATTCACACCATTCATGTGTTTGTCCACCAGACTTTAAGATCAAGATCTAAAAATCTTCTTCATGGGGAATGTCACTTATTGATCCTGTGGCTGACATGAGGCATTGTTGTAAACAAGAATAACACTGTTTTGTCAAATTTGATCAAAGCAAAATCCCATCAAGTCCAACCACAGGAAGCTGTCCGTGGTGCTGAACCCAGTGTGTTCCACTGCATGGGCCTATACAGTATACTTAATGTACACTAGATGCAGCTATTATGAGCCTATTAATGGTAAAAACACAACAACAACTTAACATGCAGCACATCTTGTTGCTAAATAATAATTAATGCGCTGCTAAAGACATGAAAATCCAGGGGACAGATGGTAATTTTGTAATGGGTTATGTATGAATAATTGTGATGTGTTTTGTTTTGTTTTTTTGTCTGATGGCTCTTACTTGTCTGTTTGTCTGTCTATGATAACAGTATGTCTATTGTATGTGTACTTTTTCTCAAACTGAGCTCCCTATGGATGCAAAATGAATTCCAGTGCAAACTGACAATAAAGTTGTATTGTATCGTATCGTATCGTATATGTGAGATTCATGCCACAATTCCATTGGGGTTAAAAAAAATTACTACCATACATATTTTTTCCCAAAATAATGTCCCATGGGGTCCACCGGAAGGGGCGGGACTTCCTCTCTCTATTATCCCCAGAGGGAAATGTAAATCAAATCGATTAAATCAACTAATCGAATCGAGTCGACTAAGAATTTCTGATATTGTAGTATATTTATGAAAAGGGCGTAAAAAAAGTGACCAAGCAGAAATTCCCCATTCATGTGTTTGTCCACCAGACTCTTTAAGATCAAGATCTAAAACTCTTCTTCATGGGATGTCACTTATTGATCCTGTGGCTGATGTGTTGACATGAGGCATTGTTGTCATCCTTGTCTTTTTATTGTATTGTTATTGTCATTATTATATATATCTTGTCCTAATTGCTTGTTATCACTATTATGTAGTCATATTATTTCTTTATATTAATCGTGTCTCTAGGTGGAAGCTTCAGATAAGCCCATTGGGGTTTTATTGCCTCTTCCTGCACTGTTTATTATTCAGTTATTTATTTTTTTTTTTTTTTGTAATTTTGTAAAGTCTTAAATTGTGCAAAAAACAAATAAGCAAATAAACAAGAATAACACTTTTTGTCAAATTTGATCAAAAGCAAAATCCCCATCAAGTCCAACCACATGGGAGCTGTCCATGGTGCTGAACCCCATGTGTGTTCATTGCATGGGCCTATACAGTATACTAAAAAATATTATTATTATGAGCCTATTAATGGTAACAAACAACAACAACAACAAATTACTACCATACATATTTTTTCCCAAAATAATGTCCCCCTAGGTCCACCAGAAGGGGCGGGACTTCACCTCTTTATTATCATTATCATTATTATTATTGTAGTATATTTAGTGAGAAAAAAAAGTGACCAAGCATAAAAATCCCACCATTCATGTGTTTGTCCACCAGACTTTTTAAGATCAAGATCTAAGAAAATGATTCTCCATGGGGGATGCCACTTATTGATCCTGCAGTGTGTTGACATGAGGCATTGTTGTAAACAAGAATAACACTTTTTGTCAAATTTGATCAAAAGCAAAATCCCATCAAGTCCAACCACATGGGAGCTGTCCATGGTGCTGAACCCAGTGTGTGTGTTTCACTGCCTGGGCCTATAAATGCAGCTATTATGATTATTATTATGAGCCCATTAATGGTAAAAACAACAACAACAACAACTTAAACGTGCAGCACACATGTATAGCCTACGTACCGTCCTCCAGAGTTTCTGCGTCTTCGCCGTGACAGAAGTGGCGGTCACAATCAAGTGCGAGACGGACACCATTACTCCAAACACGACCGCCAGCAGCGTCCGCACAGGTAGCAGCGCGTAGGCGACGAAGGTGACCAGGATGAGCTGCCACACGCCCTGCTCCGGAGACGTCGGCGGCTCCATGCCCATCGCGCCCAGCGAGAAGGGGCAGCAGAGGAAGGAGAAGGTGAAGCCGAAGAGCAGCGCCAGGTTGACGATCTGCTGCAGCTGAGTCACCTGCAGGTACTTGACGTTAGTTACGATGAAGAGGGACACGAAGACGACGCAGTGCACCGGATGGGACCCCTTGGAGATGGTGATGCTGCTGGGGCCGGACAGCAGCTCCACCACGGCCAGCGTGGAGGACATGAAGATGAGCACCGCCAGGGCTTTGAGGGTGGACGTCTGCTCCAGTTTCAGGTTGTAGTTGTGGAAGAGAGACTCGAGCTCTTTGCAGTCGAACTCGTCCTCGCAGGCGATGGTTGTCAAAGGGACGCCGGTCGGACAGTGACTTCTCTTCCGCCTGGTTTTGACTTTCTGAAACGGTATTTCCTCCATGTCAGTGCCATTCATAAACTGAATACCTGCTCT
>CAKAOH010026250.1:4196-51113 GCA_916701665.1 Sebastiscus tertius | reverse complement strand
GGAGTAAGCGGATCACCACCACCACAAAAACCGACAGCAGACACCAGGAGACCCGAAAAAGACGCGCGGCACAGCAGGCGTCCCAGAGATATAACCGGAGACTGGTGGCCGGTGGCCACAGACGCGCGCTCTCCAAAACACTATCCACAGGTTGAATGGTGTTTTTCGGGGAGATCGGACACCAAAGAAAGCTTCATATTCCTCTTGGTCTCTGTTCTGTTTTGCAGGAAAAAAAAAAATCTTCTTTAGCTTTCGTTTGCGCGCCACATGAAGAAGAGCAAGCAAGCAGCAAGCGCACACGACGTCTAGTTCTCAGATGGGTAAAAGCTTTTTTTTTTTGTGCGAGAGGCTCAGATAGGATCACGCCTGCGCATTATGAGGTGAAGATAAGACAGGTTCTCAGCTACTCAACACACACACACAGTCAAGACACAGATTTGACTGCTTGCAGAGCTCCCCTCTACCAAGTGTGACACACAACATACATCATCCATAATGTCATTTCTTCTTCCTCCTCCTACACATGTTTCCATCATTTAAGCCTGCATGTGCAATCTAATTTTTGGAAACATATATTGATTCATTTCCTGTCTCCCCTCACTCAACAAGGAGGGAGAAAAAAAAAAAGATGCACAGTTAATACTCCTGTATATATCAGTGTTTTCAAACCACGATTCATGCATTTCTCACTGTGTTCAGCTGGCACACACACACATGGGGATAACATGCATGCCATTCATCAAAAAAAGATGCACAGTTAATACTGTACTCCCTGTGTATGTCAGTGTTTTCAGACCACGATTCATGAATTTCTCACTACTGTGTTCGGCTGGCACACACATGGGATGATAACATGCATGCCATTCATCATATGATGTCTGTGTGTTGCCAGTCCTCACCATCAGCACCCTCTTGGCATTCAAGGGGGGGTGGTGGTGTCTCGTTCATTATACCAAGGGAAGATTAGTCATCCGTCACAGGCCGTGTCGTTGCCATGACCCCGTCGGTGCCAGGGATGGGTGGAAAGAAAGTGACAGATGGATGGCCCATGCCAAAGTCCAGCACTCTCTACTCTCCCATGCTATATAACAGAACACTCAGACGCCTCCCTACTCTCTCTCTCTCTCTCTCTCTCCTAGCTTTCACTGATCTCACTCAGCAGAATGAGTGTATACAGTCTGACAGGTAAACAGAGACAGAAATGGATGGGGTGTATAGTGGAAAGAGAAACAGACAGAGAAGTAAAGTATCTGGCAGCAAATTCAGAGACAAAAAAAAGAAGCAGTTCTCAATAGAAGGCCAGTCTGGCCACAGAGAGGCATCATGGGAAAAGTAAGACATATGAGAGCTGTCAATAAATTCAAATATTTAATCATGATTAATCTCATGATTGTCCATAGGTAATCGTGATTAATCGCAAATTAATCACACATTTTTTTATCTGTTCAAAATGTACCTTAAAGGAAGATTTGTCAAGTAGTTAATACTCTCATGGCAGTGGACAAATATTCTTGCTTTATGCAAATGTTTGTATATATTTATTATTGGAAATCAATTAACAACACAGAACAATGACAAATATTGTCCAGAAACCCTCACAGGTACTGCATTTAGAAAAACAAATATGCTCAAGTCATAAAAAGGCAAACTCAAGCCAGACAGGCAACAACAGCTGTCAGTGTGTCAGTGTGCTGACTTGACTATGACTTGCCCAAAACTGCATGTGATTATCATAAAGTGGGCATGTCTGTAAAGGGGAGACTCGTGGGTACCCATAGAACCCATTTTCATTCACATATCTTGAGGTCAGAGGTCAAGGGACCCCTTTGAAAATGGCCATGACAGTTTTTCCTCGCCAAAAGTTAGCGTAAGTTTGGAGCGTTATTTATCCTCCTTTGCGACAAGCTAGTATGACAGGGTTGGTACCAATGGATTCTTTAGGTTTTTATAGTTTCAAATGATGCCAGTATCTTCCCGCTACAACCTCCAAAAGATCGATATTGCAAATCACGTTAATGCGCTAAAAAAATTAATGGCGTTAACGCGTTACCATCGCATTAACTTTGGCAGCCCTAATTCAAACACATATGGGCACAAAAAGCTTAAGTGAGTCGATGCTGTATTAGAGCCGAAACGATTAGTAGATTAATCGATTAGCAAACATTGACAGAAAATTAATCTGTGTTATCGAGCAAAAACGTCCCCGAGCTTGTCAAATGTGAGGATTCACTGTTTTTTTCTGTTTGATATCATTGTAAACTGAATACTTGGACTAATAAGATGTCATTTGGGAGAATTCTGACATTTTATTGACCAAACAATTAGAGCTGCAATGATTAATCGATTAGTTGTCAACTATTAAATCAATCACCAACTATTTTGATAATCGATTAATCGGTTTGAGAAAAGAAAGTCAAAGTTCTCTGTTTCCAGCTTCTTAAATGTGAACATTTTCTGGTTTTGTTACTCCTCTATGACAATAAACTGAATATATTTGAGTTGTGGACAAAACAAGACATTTGAGGACGTCGCTTTGGGCTTTGCGAAACACTGATCGACATTTTTCACCATTTTCTGACATTTTATAAACCAAACAACTAATCGATTAATCGAGAAGATAATCAACATATTAATTGACAATGAAAATAATCATTAGTTGCAGCCCTAATTTGAACACATTGGAGCATAAAAAGCTCGAGTGAGTTGATGCCGTATTAGAGCTGAAACGATTAGTAGATTAATCGATTAGCAAACATTGACCGAAAATGAATCTGCATTATCACCCAGGGCTTCCCAAATGTGAGGATTCACTGCTTTTCTCTGTTTGATATCAATATAAACTGAATACTTTTGGAGTTTGGACTTTTAAGATGTCCTTTGGGAAATTATGAGAGGCAGACATTTTATAGACCAGAGATTACATAACAATAGTTATCAAAAGAAGATCACATAGAATAGCCTAAATGTGTGTGTGATTTGGTTAAAGAGACACTTCAGATGCAGTAGTTTTGGGGAATTTTATTGTTTTCCCCACTTTCCCACAGTCAGAAACTAATGAATGCCTTAGGACAGACCTTTGTTATGTATTTGGTGTTGTCTGAAGTTATGTCAAACAGCAATATTAAGCTATTTTGGCTCAACTGTTGAGTGATATAGCATAATCATGATCCCATACAGATCCAGGGTTGAGTGAAACTAAGCAAGTAGGGGGGCGCCTTTTCTAAGCTGGAGGCTTAGAGGGGAGGCCCACAGTATCACACTTTGAAAACTGTTGTTATAGACCAAACAAAGACTCAAAAAAACAATCTACCAATCTATAATGAAAATAATTGTCAGTTCCTGACCTAGTTGATATCAACCCTGACATCAAATTTGCAAAATGCTTGCCATGTCACACTACATGATTTGTCAGGACATTGTTGTGTGCCCTCACCTTCCACTCTTGTCTGCCTGCCAGTCTCACTCCTCTGTGTTACCCATCCCTGCTCCTCTGAGAGGAAGATGTGGGACACAGGATGTAGGACGCAGTGCTTTTAGGCTGATATTCTGTCTTATCTACAAGGTTTTTACCCCTGTCACCTTACACTGCCGGCAAACACAAACACCGATACTGTAGTTTGCCTGTCAGTGACAGGGACACTGTAACAAGCCTGAGGTGATATATGCAAATGAAACAAAACAGTGTCGTCATTTATAGTCTGTGTGGACCAGAGTTTAATTAATCCGCCACTGATTTTCCGTCATCGCCCTGATCAATATTTCAATATTCCTTGTGCAACAGGCAGCTCCTAAATTAATCTCAATAATGAGCGCTGCTGTTTTTTTTTGTTGTTTTTTTTTTCAATTTTGTAAGACATCTCACATTCCTTTGATGCAAATGTCAAACTGTGCATTCAAACAAGATGAAAATCTGACATTCAGATTGCCATTTATGTATCTGCACATGCAGGTTTGTGCTTTTTGTTTGACTGCGGTTGATTGACAGGCCGGTTTGTGTGAAGGTGTGCGGTATTTCCAGGAGGACCTCTCTCGGCCTGTTTGTGGCCAGGAGGAACATTGGCGGGGAGGGGAGGGGGGGGGTGAGAGCAGAGGCATCGTAACGGTATAAAAGTGTTATTCCCTCTGCTTTTGATGGCTTCAGGTGTAAGTGCACGGTCACACTCTGCTAGCCCTCATCTTCTGAGAACAAAGAGAGGTCTTGTGGGAGTTCACGCCACGACGCTGCGCTCCAAGGGCGTCGGACAAGGAGACAGCAGCCTGCTCCCCGCTGCTGCGTGCCTCTCTACTTAAAAAAACTGCTTCCTCTACGTCTGTCTTTCTATTTCTGTCTCTTGCTCTTTCATTACACATAAAAAAAACCCTCTCAGAGTGAAGACTTGAAACAGCTGAGCATCCGAAATGGTGTAAAAACAGATGATTATGTATCTGACATATTTACATCGCAAAATCGTTATTTGAATAACAGCTTGATGACTCAACAGCTTGAGCTCTCTTGGAGCAATTAAAATCTTCTGCGCCACATGTCAGTTGTATAGCTTCTTTCCAGAAGCTGATCTATATAGCACATAAAAAGATCTTTGCCTGCTACCAATTTTGTTTCATCTTGGGGCCTTTTGGTCACGTCTCAAATGTCGATTGAGCAGTGAGAAATGTCTCTTTCCCTCTCATTCTCAATTCTCCACCCAGCAGCAGGATGTTTCTGCATCTGGAAACAGATAGCTCACACACACACACACACATACACACACACACACACACACACACACACACACACACACCACTGGTTTCATCTAGGAGGGGGACAATAGGATAAAAAGCAGAGCATATCTAAATACTGCTTTCCACTCGCTGTCATCAAGTGATCATCTGTAATGATAGCCCAGCAGCCGGCAAGTCCCACCAGTGTCCAGATGTGGCTGAGGCATCTCTGGTCTCATAATCACAGACACATTGGCTCAACACCAGCAAATGAAACAGCCAAGCCAGACCCAAGAGGGACCAGGCAGTGCATGTTGTGAATTAGCTAATGTCAGCCTTAATTAAAACGTGCTAAGAAACAAAACACCTTTTTTCCACGATTGTCAGTCAGGTGTGCTGCTCCTGGTTTACCTCAGAGAAATGTCTGGGAAGGAGAAGAAAACTCCAAAAGATGGAGTGAGAATATGAGCTTTATTTATATGCATTAGATGTTATGTTGTTGATGAATCTTATTTCTTTTTCCTTTACTTACGAAGTAGAATAGAAAGTATAAATCAAACATGGCCGCGAGTCAGCTATTTTTCACATAAACTTAAAAGAAATGAGTCCAAAATCCAGCCTGGAGCTGGAGCCTGCAGAACTCCATTTGTCAGGGCTGAAAACATAATGCACACATAATTACCAAATCAAAACTGGACTCGGGGAGAAAAAATCCACAAGCTTATCCTTCATTCAGCACCAAGAATGATTTGTCCCCTCTACAAAAACACGTCGACAGTCACAACAGATCAGTGATTCAAACATCATCCGTCTGTTGTCGGTTCAGTGTCAACAAGGTCATTGAACAGGTTTAAAGACCTCACACAACAAGATCTTGATTTTTGCAGCTGTTTGTAAGTCAAATAATTCTTTGTTATAGATTATGTTTCAGATGCATTGCACATGGTAGAACGATGATGATACATAACGTTAACTAAGGTTGACGCGATATACCGGTAATGACCGTGATAACCATGATTTTAAAATATTGATATCATGACAATAATGTACATATTGTTTAAATAATCCAGCGCCTCTTAAATCATTTTGTATATTCAGTTATGGTTGCAGACTCTCTCTCTCCACCTCCCTAGACACACCACTCGTATTTTGAGTGTAATTCATTTGTCAAAAAAGAGACGAAACGCACACTAAACAAAGTTAAAGATGAATTTGGCTGATAGCATTATTATTATTTTTTTTTTCAAATGTTTGCGTTGAATGTAGAAATAAACATCAGTGTCTGTAATAACTAGAGATATGCAGTGTGTGCTGTTTTAAAAATGTGTGATTGTTACTGTTTCCTAAATTAATCTCGATTTTGGAATCAATGCACTGACATTATTTCCGGGGTCAACGGATGATTTATGAAATGTGCTAAAATGTGGATTAACAAAAAAATTACATCATCCAGATTCTGATCTTAGACGTCTTTTCCTTCCTAAATGTTTTTATAATCTTTTTTTCCTCTTAAGTATGGCTGCCCCCTCTTAGTCATTTAGTTGACTAATTGTTTGTTTTGGTCTTAATCGACTAAGATTTCTTTATTTAGTTAGTTATCTATTAGTCATTTTTTCAGCTTTTGTCATGCTGAATGACTTATTTCCGAGAAACTTATGAGCACATTTCTGGTAAACACAAGATATAAAGTGGTGCTTTCGTGTGACTCTTTGTGGAGAAACTCAGTTTTACAGATCTGTTGACTAAAATGATGAATCAATTAGTCGACAAAATCATATGTTAGTCGACTAAGAATTTCTTTGGTTGAGGACTGCCCTACTTCTAATAATATGTTCATTTTATTTATTGTTTTATTATTTTTGCAGGGACAGCGCACAATTAAAACTAATTGCACCAGAATTAGCTAGAAGCTAATTTGCATTTGTTGTCTGTTGTGACTGTAGAAGTGTTAGAGGTTAAATGGATAGAGGTCTATGAGGAGGCGAGCATGCTTTTAGTGCATGTGAGCGTGCCCCCACTGGCTGCTGCACTGGTACTCATACGGTGGTTACAGCAGTTAACGCCATCCCAACTAACGCTGGCGTTGCGGAAGTGTAGCACCCGCCCTCCGGTTCAGCCACGAGTTATCACTATTAGCTCTGTTAGCAGTGTTGCCTTTGTTTTCACTGTTAGCGCTGTTAGCACAGTAAGCTACAAGCTGCTGGTTCAGCCGTCACCATGTTGCTAGCCGTGCGGAGGCAACAGAAATGCTCCCAATCTCGCATTTAGCGCCTTTAAAACAGCCTCTGTAAAAGTAAATACAAAAGTAAAAAACATCTCCTTCCTTTGGAGGAGGTGCAATGCAAAAAGGTTGATAACCACTGACTTAGAATTTGTATATCTTGAGAGGGGAAATGTAAATCAAACCTAGGTAAGAATTGTTAGAAATAACACTTCAAGTATTACCATCAAAATGTAATCCTGATGCAGCACCTTCCGTTCCCTAAACGGTAGATTTTCTCACATGACAGCTTGCTGATTGCAACCTTTCGCTTATCAACCTACACATCTGAGGGACTCGTTCAGCATCTCCTCCATTACAGACAACACCTCCCTTCTAATCTTCCACTCACATCAGCATTGCTAATAAGCCCAACAGCTAAAGTATATACTGTTTATGGATGGACACATTTATTATAACTGCAGACTATGATGGAAAAGGGATTTTGGAAAGAAAGTGACTCAGGTTTTATTCCTCTTTTATAAGGTGAGGATGCTTTCTGTCCGACAACTGATACAGACACATACAGGGCTATATGCTATTTGAAGATATTGCACTGTAGACCTGAATTCAAAGGAGCAGGCTACTGCTGCAGAGCAGAACCTCCAACAACACTAAAATAAAAAAATGAAGAAGCAAGGTCAGAAGCTTGTTTATAATAACAAGAAGTAACAACTGTGTCTGTTTGGCATGTGTCTGTGTGCGAGCTTAGGATGGATCAATAGCCATCAGGTGCATGAGATTCAAGTGCAGCACCCTCCCCATTGTGAAATCCTCTTAAAGCTTCTGATAGTTCAAGTAATCTGGGAGAGGCAATGTGTGAGCGTGTATCTGTGCCTGTGTGTGTGTGTTTGCGTCCAGTCCATGTGCCTTGTCCCCTCCCACAAAGGCTGTCTTCCAAAGTATCACGTGCCCCAGTGAATTTGAGAGCTCGAAGTGTTCACTGTGCAGAAAGACAGACAGAGACAGAAAGAAAGAGAGACAAACAGACCGACAAAAAGAGGAAAAAAATCTACATGTTCACTTAAAAACACTGCACTGATTACAACTAGCTATAGGCCCTGAAAGAGTGCTATCAAATACAAATTTAAACTTAAAGGGAATAATTGATTTATTACAATTTAGGCTTTATTTTTGTAGTTTTGGCCAACCATCCTATCGTTCTGATAACATTGTACTCAACAAAGTAATAGAGTGCTCCAGGGATGTCGTATTTTTGTAGGCCAACCAGGAAGTTAGCATCACCCCGGTTCCTTCGAAAAAAGCCAATGGGATTTTTCCATTGGGTTTTGGATTATTGCAGAAAATAAGCTCTGTGGCAAACACACGTTTATGATACTACACATTTTGTTCAGCAAGATAATCTCCACAAATGAACACCAATGCAAACGGCAGAGGTAAAAAGCTAACGTTAGGCTATAAACAAACACTGCGGACGAGTCGGTGTGATGATGTTTAGTATAGTCTCATTTGGCCACTTGTTAGCAACCGTCTTTTTTAAGACACATAAAAGCTTCAAAATTCACAAATGGGATATTTACTGACATATTTTATATCGTGGAATAAAACGTTAAAATCTCTTAAGCTTGTGTTAACCACAGACCTTATTTCAGGCATCTGACTAAAAACTCATTCAAAAAGCTCATTTACTTTGAGACGAGCGAACCGTAAGTGCTAAAATACTAACTCATTTCCGGGTTTTTGGACTCATTCCTGTAGCACTCTTTATTGCTGAGATCTGGAAACATGGTGACATCGCTGCAAAAGTCCAGTGGGGCAAGAAACACAAGCTCAGACAGCCAACACATCAGCCAAAAGTGAGCACTCCCTAAATTATGGTAATGATCCCTACTTATATAGGAAAACTGTGTGCGTGCACAAGTACGTATAGTGTATGTTTGGTTAATCATTTTTACCATTTATCTTTGCTTTCTCTTCCAAATAATTTTGTCTTTCTTGGGAGATTGTTTAAAAAACTCTACAATCTGATTGCTCGTGTTTCTGACTTTATAGTGACGTAGATCTCGGCAATTTACTCGGTGAGTGGAAATAGCTTTGGGAATAGTCAGTGTGTGTCATAGCAAAGCCTATCTCAAGTGAAGAGAAATGAGAAAGAGAGAAGTAAGAGAGAGATGGTGGCAGAAATGAGAGCTATAGAAAAGCTGGAGATGGCCGTCCTGCTGGTTAATAGACACCTATAGCCTACAGTGAATATTGAGTGGGTCAGATGAGGTCAGTTAAAGAGTACTGATGTAGGAAACAAGCAAAAAACAGAGCAGGCTGATAACGAATGAGACTCAACAACACTTGTTGGAAAGGCCCGATGTTGAATAGGAACTGGATATTGAATTTCAAAGACACAAACAAGATTGAGCAGGCTGGGAAGGGGAGAGCTTCCTCTTATAGTGCTGCTGTTCTCATAGGAGCCTAATACTTCTCCGGTGATCAATAACCAGGAGAAAGTGGCCGCTGGCCTTGATTCTAATTAGTGCAGGGTTAGAGCAGATTAGCTCGCACCTGAGCCCCTATCTGAGCCTTTCTCCAACAACAGCTCCCTCCCAACCAGCTATACCTACAAGCACCAGCATCAGCATAATTCAGGGATACGTCGTGGGTGGAAGGGAAAGACACCTCAGTCGCTGTATGAAACCTTTTTCTCACATTGCGCTTATTGCTCATCTCACTGTGGGAATATGAAGGCTTTCATTGTCCACAGGACCAAAAATAAAGCAATGCAAAATACATTGTAGGGTGGGGACAGGTGGGTGTTTCAAAGAGGGGTATATAGGGGAGGATCGCTACTTTTAAATAACGATGGTTCTCATGGCAACGGAGCGATTAGCCGTAAACCTTTGGTATCACCGCCAAGTCTGCTAAACACAAAGAGTTCAGGGAAAGGTTAGGAAGAGGAGACCATGAGGAGATTAGGATGTGTTGCCAGAGCTATGTGTGTGTGTGTGTGTGTGTGTGTGTGTTTGCATGCATGTGAGACAAGTCCCCGTCCCCACGCCAGTGTTGTGAATTGACAGTTGCTATAAATAGAAAATACCTAAGCCTCTCTCGTTCTGTTTTCCCTCTAAACCATAAAGCCAAATTAAATATTGTAAGCTTATTTTAAAATGCAATTTATTTTGGAAGCTCATCAATTGATTGAAGTATCTCTTTAACATATTTATGGTTTGGTTATATTCTGTAATAGAAGAAGAAGAATACCAAAGTGAAAGACACAAATTGAATCCATTATCTGATAAATTGATGTGAAATACTCTCCTCACACATCCGGGGGATTTAAATCCAGAAGAACCATAAATTCTGACTGAATGTTGACTATAGTATTGTATCTATTATGCCTATGTTGTAGTGCGCTCAAACAACCGTAGATGGTCTGGTGGCATTTGGCATTTATACACATGACATGTTTTTGTACAGTCTTTAAGTGGGCCTGTTGTTGCTTAGAAAGATCATGGATATAGAATTGATATGCCAATTGATTGTATCAGATTGTATCAGATTATTTTCTTGCAACTCACATTAAGGACGTTTTTTTGTTTCTGTTAAAATATTTTAGACAAGCGTTAAACTTACGTCGTCAATCAATTATCCCACCTTTTACTGTGACTCTGCAGGTGACATTAAGAAATCTGGTTTGAGAAAATTTACTGTTTGAGAAAAAATAAAATCTAACTCATTTGGGTTTAAGTCTTACCCAAATGTGAAAGCCACTAGCCATGTACTCCTCTACAAGAGTCGCGTAAATAGTAATAAAGCATTTAATTGATTAATAACTTATCGGATTAATATTTAATTTATAAATTCTTTTTAGAATTCTTCTTTTTATTGCCCATTAAAATGTCAAATAATGAATTACTTTGTAATCAATTAAATGCTTTATTACTATTTGTGTGACTCTTGTTATCCTCCGTATACAACAATCTAAACCATAACATATGTTATAATATGTACATATAATAACAGATAGTAACTATAAATTGAAAAACAAAGTATTCAAAAAGAAGAGGAAGGGAGATTTGTTTTATTATTAATAGTAACAATACAAATAAAAATAATATAAGTAAGAAATATACAAATATAATAAAAACTAAAATAAATAAGAAAAATAAAAAATATAATAAATTACAAATTAAAAACATTTTGACATGCATTTTAATGCACACATTTTGATCTCGCTAGCAAAACCAAATCATCAGCATACAGAAAAAGTTAACAATCAAGTGCAGATTTCACATCACTTAAATTAGGAAGAATAAGGGTCCTAAGATTGATACCTGTGGAACACCACATATGGCATTAATACTGTATCCACATACTGAATATGATTACTTAAGTATGATTTAAATCAACTAACTATAGGTTATATGTACATATAATAACAGATAGTAACTGTAAATTGAAAAAACAAAGAATTCAAAAACAAGGGAAGAGATTTTTTTTAATAATAATTAAAATAATAATATATAATAATAATAACAATGTCAATACAATTAATAAGAAATATAAAAAATAATACAAATTAAATAAATAAATGAGAAATATAAAAAATAAAAAGATATTGTAAATTACAAATTAAAAACATTTTGACGTGTGTTTTCTACGCCAAAGTCGCATTTTGATCTCGCTAACAAAACCAAATCTTCAGCATACAGAAAAAGTTAACAATCAAGTGTGGATTTCATATCTCTTACATATATAAATTAGGATGAATACAGGTCCTGAGATTGAAACCTGTGGAACAACACATGTGCCATTGATATTGTATCTACATACTGAATATGATTACTATATTATAGGTTATCGCACCCCAAATAGCTTCTAATTAAATAATTTACTGTATCTAATGAAAATAGACAAATTAATAACATGTGTTTTATGGCATGTGGTGCCTGTAGCTTGTTACGTATCCATTTAAATGCAGCTGTTTTTTTAGATTTGCTGCGGTCGTTAGCTTCCCACATGTTCAAATAGTTGATGGGTAACATTTAAACAAACCTCCTCAGCTTGAAAACAGAGATACTGTACTCCTAAAATGGCCGAATGAGCCGTGCCTAATTGGCCTTAATGGACATCGACAGGCTCTGCGTAGCCGTAAAGCTGCAGTAGTGTATCTGTGTAATGTTCATGGCTCCTCACCGAGCCTGACCTGGTTTGGTCTGACACTTCTGCCGGTCTGCATACAGAAAGAAAAATCACACCGGTACACACACACAGCACAAACAAACACACACTCATCCAGCTGGCCATCAAATACCACTCTCAGCTTTTTCCAAACCGAGACTCCAACAAAATAAGTCAATCACAGACACACACACACACAGACATTAAAACCAATATATGCCTACATACAGAGAGATGCCGTCTCCCGGTCAATCTACCACCTCATTCAAAGAGACAGAGGGATATTTGTAGAGCTGCCACCAATGATGATGAGTCTATTAACCTGAAGGCTTTTGGTTCATACAAGAACCTTTCCACTTTCCACCGCATTCATGGATGAGCTGCAGGACTTGGGAGCAGAGTTGTCAGCTCTCTTGCAGACATCAGCTCCCAGAAATGACTGTATCAGACGGCTGAGATTTCTCTTAAGTGACCCTCCATGTACTTTTTCTCCCGATGACAAATGGGACTTGGCCTTACCTCTCCTTGACGGGGGAGCAGCGGTAATAGAGGAGGAAATGAGGAAATCTAATCATGGCAATGATGATGATGATGATATACATTAACAGGTGGAGATACTTTATGGACAGGCGGAAGGATTTGATTTGGATGCTAATTGTTGAGCAAAGAAAGCGATGGTGAGGTGGTGAGGCGACACAGTGGAGGCAGAATAAAACTAGAGAGGATATAGTGCCGCACATGTGCTGTTTCACCAATGTGGACCGACTGTGATGTTTTGTGGTGCTGCAATGCTGTGTAGATGAAAAATGTTATAATGAAAGTGCTGAAACTACAGTGGGCATGAAATGAGCCAACCCTTAGTGACTCCCCTGAGATACTAAAGATGGATTACGTACCTGTGTGTGTGTGTGTGTTGTGTGTGTGTGTGTGTGTGCTACTCTCCCTATCTCTCTTGAGATAATTCCTTTACGACTATCATTACATTATCATAACACTGTCTAATGAACATTACCTTCCACGGCTAATTTGAATGACTTCTACTAGCCCTCTGTCTCTTTCATTTCCACTGGGTGACTTAACCATGTTAGTCCAGTCAGTCAATGAAGATGAACTTCAGGAGCTGGATTTTTTTTTTTTTCTAGATACACTATAGGCCACAATGTTTCCAAACCTGGGGGCTGGGACCCCCACATGGAGTCGCAAGATAAATCTGAGGGGACGCGAGATGATTAACAGGACAAGCAGAAAGCCGCTCTCTTTTTTTTTTAGCCTCTCCTGTGATCTTTGCCTTTTACTTTATGAATTGCGTTTTCACTTAGCCACCATAGTTCTTTTACACACTTGTCACACAAGAGAAATTTCCGCTGGTTGCAATCTGCAACCTTACTGCTAGATGCCTCCAAATCCTAGACACTGCACCTTTAAGGACTATATTCTAATAAAACAAAGAAAAAAAAAAAGTCACTCTTTGGTTAAAGGAATACTTCACACACAAAATGACCTTTTTTATATATCAGCTACTCATCCAGTGTTACCTTGAATTGTTCAATAAAACTTTTTTTTTCTTGCATGCCTCCACGATGAATCAAAAAACAGAAAAGTCTTGATGAATTGAAGTAAATCGGGGCCGCGTTTAATAGCAAATCTATGTAAAACATCAGTTTACAAAACTCTCACACAACTCGTGCGGTATAATCCAAGTCTCATTTATTTAAGCTTACTATTTAAAACACTTCAAACTCGCATGGAAGAGTAGCGTGCGTGCACAAGTGTGAGACTGTTTTTGCGTGTTTATAAATTGTAAGATGTTGATATATGTTTAAATATGTGTGTTTGGGTAGTAGTGAGCATACAACTGGATAAATGAGACATAGATTATACTGCACGAGTTGTGTGCGAGTTTGTTAACAGATGTTTTGATACAGTTTTGCTGTTTATCTAAACCTAGCCTCCATTTACTGCCATTCATTAAGGGTTTACTCTGTTTTCAGATTCTTCATTCACCAAGGAGGCATGTGAGAAAAACGTTTTTTTTTTCACAAATTCAAAGTAACATGCGGTGAGTAATTAATTTACAAATGGTCATTTTGGGGGTGTAGTATTCCTTTAAACTGGTCACAGCCATAGACATATGTAACCTGTGACTGATGGTCGCAAGTTGACATTGTTTTGATTTAAGCTGTCACAAGGTGAAAAGGTTGAGAAAAACTGCATTAGACCACAATCTAAAAAAATAACCCACCCATGAACATCATTTTTATAGTCAAGCAATCATTTAAAATAACACATTTAAACAAAACCCCCCACAAATAATACTATGAAAACATAAAATGCATGGAGATCCCTGTCAGAGATCAGCTGGGACAACAGAAGCCACCTTGTTTCATCGACTGCTTCTCACTTCAGACTGTTTCTATTCTCTGCAGCATTGTGACTGAGGCCGATACTGTTTCCTCGGCTTGGCTCAGCCGTAACAAATCCGAGTTCACTGATGGCCTCGGGGTACTTAAGTCTGCGTTTCCTCTCATGCATACTAAGAGAAGAATCTAAGTGGATACGATGTTGTTTTCTGGGCCCCTCTCAGAACAGAGTTATGTGTACTGTATAATCTACGGTTGGGATAGAAAGCTACATGCTGGCATCTACTGTTCATTCTGGGCACACACAGCATACAGCACAATCCACTCAAGAAAAGCCTTTTCAATGCAGACAATGAGACACAAACAACGCCAAACGTGCATTTAGTGTTTTAATTGCATTGGCAGTTTTCATCAGAATAAATTGTGCGTTATGCTTATGGGCAAAAATGTTCAAAAAAACAGATCACATGGTATCAAATATGATTGCTTTCACTTTTAGACAATTTACATCATACAGTTCAACACACATTTTTTTGAAAACAGACACTAATGTGTGTCATGAATGAAACCGATAACATGTAGTTATACTGATGTCATAATAAACACATTCAAACAGCATGAGAAGGGAATAAATGCTGAATCAGGCTATTATTGAAGAGACAACATTTTCCCTCCCTCTGCCCTCTCTGTCCTTGGTCAACAGCAAACTCTGTACTCGACTAAATCTCTGTAACATTGGTTGATTTGCACTTGAGCTCTAACGCGAGCGTTTGGTCAAGGTTGTGTAAACAGTTTTGAAAGGCACAAGATTATGTTACGCTCTGTACATCTGTTCATTCAAAGAGAAAAAGAGGACTATATTCTCCGTCGGCACCGGGAGTAATATGTTCTGAGCTACAGCAAAATATGACAAATCCCCCACCAGCATCTAATACGCAGGATATGTGAAGATTAACAATACCCTGTGATATCTGAAGATATATTATCCTATGGAAATAACTACATACATAGTGCATTCCTTTCCGTATACCAAGCTGCATAGAAATATGTAAAACTTACAATATCTCATTTCCAGTCTATAGAGCTATACAGTATATATTCAAGTATTAAGAGATCCATCTCAAAATCTTATAAAGCTAAGCGTAACTCTCCCTATACCAAGCATCAACAGATTTTAAGGCAAACCTTTGGAATGAAAAAAAAAAAGCTATGAACCCACCCCGGCCTTGGATTACATTAGTCTGCAGAAGAAGAAGCCACTGGTTGCTGTTTGTAAAGTCTTTCTCTTTACAATCAGGCTCTTAAATAACCTCTGACTCGTGTCGCGCCAAAGCCGGCGGCAGCGTAGTTCCACATGGACCCTGGAAATGGTGCCTGAGCCACATCACACACAGAAAATACAATGAATGTCACACTTTTAGGTTAACAGGTAGGAAGGACACTTATTGATCCAAGGTAATAAATACTGGGAAGGGATCTGGATGTTGCTTATGCTGCCAGTAGATGGCACTAAATATCAATATTACTGTATCATGCATTGTTACACAGGGCTGGTTTAGGGATGCACCGATACCGACGTTGGGGCGATGCTGACTCAAATAGCTGGATCGGGTATCGTGATAATGGGGCCGATCCATTCAATTCAATTCTATATCTATATATTATATACTGGGATTTTAATTCCTGTTTAAGATGTTGACCAATTTGTTGTTGCATTAAAAAGGTTTACTCTTGAACTGTGATTTCTATTAATCTTTAAGATTTTTTACAAAGTTGCTGGTGTAAGATTTATTATTTTTAATAAATAACAATTCTGTAAATGTATATCTAGTTAGGAGAGCAATGTTTAAGTCTGGCCTGATGTTTCCTTATACATAAAAGAATGAACCCAGTCACTTCCACGCGGTGAGGGATAATGTACAGCAAGCCGGTCATTATTGTGAAATGTAACCAGACAGGGTGAGAGTCTTGAATCGACCCTGAAGGGGTTTATTTCGCAATAATGACCCACTCGCTGTACATTATCTCGCTTATCACACAGCTACTTAGAAATCAATAATTTGAGAAAAAATATTGATTTCAAAATTATTTTATTGCTTCTACTAAAAAAAAACAATAGTCCTCTCTCAGTGTATGGAGATCAGAACTATGTCCATAGCAACGATCTGTCATTCATAGCAGCGGTCTGCTATAAAGATATAAAAGACTGCAGAATGCTGTGACTGACCAATCAGAATTGAGTATTCAACAAAGGCGTGTAATAAAGCGTGTTAATTAAATACTAGTATTGGAATCGGTAGTCGGTAGGCTGATACCTAAAGTACCCAGGTATTGATATTAGAACTGAAAAAGTTAGATCGGTGCATCCTTATTCTGGGTTCACTTTTAATTCATATACAATATTTTCATGCTAACTTCATTCATTATAGAATCAAGTAGATGGTGTATCTTTGTCAACATGGAGTTTCTTGACTGACTTACGTGAAATACTCCGATTTTGGTGTTGTTTTTGTGTTAAACTCCGCCACTGGGATGCCCCTGGATGCAATCTGGGGGCCAAACATGGCTGCTGGGTAAACGATCGAAGACGTGCCCACCTATAGGTTAACAACAGGGAGCAATGACATCAGTGTCAGCTTGACTACTGTACAACTAGTACTGTACAGCGTCGTATTCCAGGTCCAGTCCTTGAGAGATTCTGAACAAATATTGTTTTATGTTATAACGTTACACAAGAGGAGAATATGACATGCATGCACATAAAAAAATGAGGAGGACTCACCACCAGACAGAGATCACAGGTTTCCATCTCTTTCTCCACTTTGGTCAGGATATGAGAGTCCAGGGTCTCTCCGAAAAACACCACGTTGGGCCTCAGCAGACCGCGGCAGTCACTTTCACCACACCTTTGTACAGAAGAACGAAACAGTCTGTCATTCTGCATTTATCACATTTAACACTGAATGGTGATGTAGAAATGAAGGGGTCAGTCATGAGGCAACCACAGAGACAAGTTATAAAACACCACTTTCCTGTTGTTCTTGATGATTCAGTGGTATAACCCATGATCCTTGTATCTGTGTGCATTCGAGTTAAAACTGAATTTGTCGTCAGAGTGCAACTGTCTAGCCATATTTAGCAACACTTGCTAGAAGGGCTGCCACCTCTTAGTCGATTAGTCGACTAATCAGATCAAATTTCTTTAATCTATTAGTCTTTTTTTCTGCTTTTTGTCATGCAGAATGACTAATTTCCAAGAAACTTATGAGCACATCTCTGGTAAACACAACATTTATAGTGGTGCTTTTGTGTGATTCTTTGTGGAGAAACTAAGTTTCACAGATCTGTCGAATTAAATCAACTAATTGATTAGTCGATAAAATCGTAGGAGCGTTAGTCGAATAAGAATTTCTTTGGTCGAGGACAGCCCTACTGCTAGACTAGTGTCTAAGCATAGACTGTATATAAGAAGTGGACGAAGTCACCGTGACGTTACCCACTGGTTTGTGGACTGACATTTTGAAGCCTTGAGTTTGGCATTTTGGCCGTCACCATCTTGGTTTTTTGCAACCAGAAGTGACTTGAGAAGGTGAAGACGCTGAATAAGACATTTTTAGGCTAACTTTCATGAACTGAAACACTCTATGAAAGGGTTAAAGTTGTAAGAGGGAAACAAGGTAGCCACTCCCTAAAGCATACCCTGCTTTATTGTCTATTTGACTCTAAATGGGACCATAATTTACTAAATGAATATCATGTTGTATTGAAGAAGACTTGAAACTAGCGATTGAGACCATAAACTCATGTTTACAATGAGAAGTAGGCTCATTTTCTCATAGACTTCTATACAATCAGACTTCTTTTTGCAACCAGAAGAGTCGCCCCCTGCTGGATATTAGAAAGAATGCAAGTTTAAGGCCCTTTGGCTTCACTTCTCAGACCCCGGAGTTGCCCACTGGGTCTAAAAGGAAAGTCAACTTTTTCATAGCACACCACTGCCCCCACGTGGAAGCCCTGACTTCACTATCACTAACATGGGAAGAGTAGTATAACCCTCAGGTTACCTTAATGCATGATAAAACCAAGTCCTGGAGGCCGCAGTTGCAGAGAGAAAATTTGCATTGTGTTGTTCATTTAATTTGATCTCACACTGATTTACTAGTGCAGCTTGTCGCTACACAAGCTGCATTCTGTGAGAGAAAGAGTCAGTGAGCAACTCAAAAAAAAAGATCTAAAAATGATCTATTGCTTCATGTATTTATAGTATTAAATTAAATTCTAAGGAAATAAAGGGGCAGCTTAATAAGATAAATATATATTCAAGCCGCAGCAACAGGTGGTGAGAGAGAGCTCAGAACAGGAAGGAGCAGCAGGTCCAGCAGAAGCTCAGAGCGGAGCAGGTGGCGGGTGGAGATGGTGGTTAATACAACTAACGTCTCACAAGCATACAGAATTAATTGCACATAATCCCTCTTATCTAAAGAGCGGTATTACAGAGATTCTATTGTTAATTGAACATCGGAATTAATGTTTATTGAGCTGAGCAAACTGTCATCTTTTTGCTTTTGGTGTTTTATTTATATTCAGATATTATATCACTTGTTTGCTGCCACGGAGATTCCTGTGCATGGCTCATTCATTTTTTCCTTTCTCATCACAACCTTCCCTTTTAACTCACTTGCAACCTGCTCTTTATAGGCAGAGAATTTTTCATTAAAAGTGGCACACACAAAAATTGCAAAATTCAAATCTCCTCTTGGTATTTGCCCTCAAAAGCACATAGCGAGACACACTTCACTGCAGCCATGCAGAATGCACCTAAGATGACAGGCAAACTGTTTTCAGGTGGGTGCACCTGTTTAATAAAGGGAAACTCCAGCCAGGCGCAGTATGCACCAGAAAAGCAGCACAAAAGGCTTAGTAAATGTGACCTCGGTGTTATTAATATGAAGTGACAGTAATCCCACCTTGGCAGTTTATCCACAGGGATCTGGGCATCAGCAACATCTGGGTCAGGTGCACTGTACATTAAGAGAACAAACACAGCAGGGTTAAATGACACTTTAGCCAACATGGGGGTCAGACTGAAGAGATCAGGCTACAAATCCTGCATGTTTATCAGTGTGTGTGTGTGTGTGTGTGTGTGTGTGTGTGTGTAGACCAGAGGTGCTGCCTTTTACCCTTTGTCCTTTAGGGCAGCACATATGGGGCTTCGCCTGTTCACGGTCACATCTCCACAGCTCACACAGCGTGTCTCCATCAGACTGCCTGCAGTCACACACGGAAAACACAGCTGCTTTTCATTTGGGCCCGCCGGAGTCACAGAAAACATCTCCCTCTCCACACAGTTTATTGACAATAATAGTTTTGTTTTCCTGACTCATACACAGATAATTAAAGCCAGATTTTTAGCAAAAACATCAAACGCTTTAGCGCCGTTTTTGCCAAAATCCACCCAAAAACAGGGAAGCCAAAACGGTCTTCATAAGATTGAAGTGAGAGAATCAACACTTGAAATGATGTCATTACAAGACACGTTTTGGGGAGTTGGTGTACTGACACTAAATTAGTGACTAAAGCTTTGTTTATGTTTGAGCAAGTCACCGTGGCACGGACCGCCACAGATAGCACGCGCACATCGAGCAAACGCACAAAGGCGAGGTTTGTTGCAGGGTTCTCCGAAACGCAAGAGGGCTTACAAACAAAAGATTCTGTGAAGAACAAGAAGTCAACTATTGTGACCTGCAAAACGCCATAAACCAAACTCCCCAATGCAGAGGCGGAATTGTAATTAACTGTAAACTCATATCTCATATTCACAGACATACTTTATCACCTTTATACAATCCCTGTAAAGAAAGGAGTCAAGTATTAAATGTACAGTTTTACAATGAAACAAAGGTTGAAAGGTTTAATATACTGTAAACAATTTGATTTGGCTGACAAAATAGAGATCTCCTGCTTTTAAAGCATGTAAAAACAAATTGCCTGCCTTTCTTATTCATTATTTTACTTCTTAATTTAAGTTATTTGGTTTTATCTTATTGTGGCAGTCATATGTGAAAAGCCCCCCCGAGTGGTGGGCACCTAGTTACAAAACTTTAGAGGAGTGCGACCAAGCACTGTGACAACTTGCGGAGCCTTCACACTTTACACACGATACGTGATGATGTCATTTTTGCCTCGCGCACCCTCGTGCTGGGGACATTACGGCGAGCATAAACCCAGCTTAACTCTGTGGGCTCATGGGCAGTTTGTTTGAAAGACCAACAACTATGATTCATAAAATGTTTTTATCACCCAGTAAAACCATGGGATATACTATGCTGTGTACTATACTGTACTGTCATAGTTTCCAGTAATCACTGACTGTGGAGCAGCTTCGGGATTTCAATTATATTTCACTTAGAGAGATTTCATTAATCCCCATAGGGAAATTAATCCTCTGCATTTATCCTCCCTAAGCATTTTTGTCTCTGGATGGCAAACAAATACAAAACATTGAATTAAAATGACACGTCAATTGTATTTTAGGCTTGATTTTTTTTCCTATAAAATTAGTATTCAGTGCAACAGGAAACATTTCTTAATCAAATGATTCCAAAATTATTATGATCATGTCCGATAGAGCATAGTATAGCAGTATTTTGCGTGGCAATATTGTATTTATACACAGACAATATTTCAATATCGATCTTTTATTATATAAACCATTAACCTCTTAACAATCTGCAGGCCGCTATTCTGTCTTTCAGAGGTTGTAGCGGGCTCAGTCTAAAAGCTAGAGTGAAGATACTGAAATCATGAATCTGAAACTAGAAAACCTAAGGAATTGATTGGACCATGTCATGTTAGCTTGTTAGCCAGATGTTAACAAACTACATAATTTGCAGTTGAAAAAAGCTAATAAATCGCAATATATGTTATTGCAATACTCAGCAAATGTTTAAAATCGTGTCGTGACTTCAGTATCGTGATAATATTGCATCGTGGGGCTTATAGTGATTCCTACCCCTATCTATTATGCCCTGTGAGATTTCACTATTTCAGTGTAATACATGGTAGTCTGTAGTTCTGGCCCCTCACCGTGAACCTTGAGCACATGCTTGGAGCCGGCCTGTCGGTGGAGGTCGTCTATGCACTGAGTGATGACGACCACAGAGCGTCCCTGCTTCCTCAGCCGGGCCTCACACTCCGCTATCGCCAGATGGGCAGCACTGGGCTTCTTGTTCAAAGCCATCTCCCTTCTGTAATGGTAGAACTCCCAGACCCGAGACGGGGTGCGAGAGAAGGCCTCTGGGGTCGCCAGGTCCTGTGGACACATCAACACAGGCATGTTTTAGGTCAAAACTCAAGTGCTGAGCCAGATGATGAAAGGAGATTAAGTTTAAACACCTCAATTAGGGAGGGAGATTAGCATTTTTTGTATGAAAGACTATTTTTGATTCTTTCCTGGAGGTAAATCTCGCTGCAGCCCACGACAAGAATCCAGATTATGCAACAAACACCATTTCTCTCTTTACTGGCTGCTGCTGCTGAAATAAATCCACTGAGCTGTGTGAAGATGTATTATGTAAACATTAAATACACCCACTCCACGGCAACATCTCTGAACCACAGCTGGAAATTACGGCAAACACACAACTTTGACCTAAATAAAAAAAGACAAAAAAAAAATACAACCACGCACAAGTGTGTTTTGCTTTTAAAGAAATTACCTGAGATTGCCACTTCCTCCACTTCTCATTTTCTCCCCTGAAGGTTGGCACTCCGCTCTCTGCACTTACACCGGCCCCTGTGATGATCGCTATGTGTTTGGCTTTGGAGAAGACCTTGCGGAATTCAGACATGTCTGTCAGGGGAAAAAAAGCAATATCAAATCGAGTGCTTTTTAAGTGTCTTGATATTTTCTATTTATTACTAGCAAACTATGGAAGACAAGTCACAACATATCTGTTTGAGTGATCAACATTTATGTTCTTAAGATGATCATTATCAACCACTTCCTGATATTTAATTAGCAATTTTAACCCATTTGTACCCAAAAACTATATTTAGTATGATAAGGGAAAAATGACAAATTTTTTTCTGATTTGTCAAAAGTCTTGAAATATGGTACAGACATACTTTGGGCAAGCATCTAACAGTACAACGTTTAAAAAAATGAGTAATCTAACATTGTGTTTATTAAACGTTTTCCATATGAATGTTTTTTTACACTGCATATGTGTGCATATCTTTGATTATCAACTTGTTATGAGTTCATAGATACCAAATAGTATTTGACCACATGGGACTAATGTTTTTTTGCCTAAAATATAATGGAGTCTATTGCAAAAACAGTAGTTCCATGTGCCCAAAGACTAGATATAGTATGATAAGAAAAACTTTTATGCTAAACAAAATTAATGAAATGGTGAAAGATTATTCACATTTGTTCTTACGTAAGCCCAGAGAACACTTCCACCAACGGAAATTTAAAAATTAAGTTTATGTGCACAAATGGGTTACCAGTCCTCCCATCAATATGTCCACTAAAGCAAAGTCTGGGGAGGAGCATTATGGATGCTGCAATATTATCAGTAAGCATTACATTTTGGTAGTATTTATTTGAGTCATATATTGTAGCGTGTCCCTGCCACAGACTTTGAGTTAGTTAAGTCGGGAACAACTGATCTGAGAAAGAGGTCATGTGTGCAGATCTAGAGATGAGTAATCCTTAGACAACGATTCATTAACACAGAGTCTAGCCTGCTCGACAGGAACTCATCTGACTAGTTCTTGATTTAGTTATGTTTGTTTTTCATTACAGTTTTTCTCATTCACTTTGGCTCAATTCTCGAATGAGATTTTTCTTTTTCTTTTTCAAAACAAGAAGTTCAAATCTCTGAACAATTACTTTGTTGTTCACAACAGATTTGAATTCCTCGTTCCTTCAAGCAAATTGCATGTGTTTTGGCACGTGTGTGCAAAACAGGAAGTACTGATGAGTTGATTCTCAGTCAAACTGTCGTACTCTTCACAACTTCTAAACATTATTTAATCGTTTGAGCCATCACATGCAAAATGATCCATTCAATTATCAAAATCTGTCGGACATACACGTATATTTCATAAATATCTATGACACGGTGTTGCGTACTGTGAGGAGGTACAATTTGTTGTTTTTTTACTGAACTGCTGCAGGTTTTTTGGCATGGATGCCATTTTGTAGCAAATGTTCTGTTAGTATATGACTTTACATGAAAGATCAAAGGTGAATTTTTCTGTTTACAGTACATGCAATTGTAATATTGACTTTTCCCAGTAAACTTTACCTACTGTACTGTCGAAATGGGAATCTAAAAAGCTCAGTGTGATACACAATAACATTCAGCTAGACAAAACTGACATTCTTGTATAGTACAGTAAGGAGTCAGTGTCAACAAAACGGAGATCTGTATACAAGAAACATTTCCTGGGTTGACTGCCAGGGTGAAAAAACATCTAAACATTTTGACCAGTACGGCTCAGACGAGGACAAGACAACATCTCATTTTAGTGGTATTGGCCAATTTACTGACACAATGTTGAGGTTTTGAAGCATGAATGAAATGTTTTGTTTGAGTTACTACCTTTTGCAGACATGCAATAGAGTTGTGATGCTCCATGAATCAGTTACAGTTTAGAGAATGTTAAGACTGTTTCAAAAAATGAGCCAAAGCAATTGAAGAAAAACTGTAATTTGCAGTTACTACTCGATTGATTTTTCACTCATTTCCCAGATGCTACGATATCTCTGCACCGTATTACAAAAACATTTTGCACAACATACTTTTCTTTTGCATGGTGCCTGTCAGGAAGGATGACAAGCTGATAATCAGTGTTTAATGAAGGACCAATATTGACCTGGCACAGCAGCAAACCAACATTATAGAAACCTAATAGATTCATTTTTTACCTGAGTTGGGTCTCGCTGTGTCCATCAAAGGTCCTTTCATCGCATTTGTGGAGCACATGCGAAGACCGAGCGCAAACACGGCTCGTTTTTGAAGCAGCATTGTCACTGTTGTTACAGAAAACATGAAGGAGAACACAAAATGAAAATACATTATTGTATTGTTTTCACCGACTAGTTTTATTTTACAGTATGTGGTGCAGATTTTTTTTTTTTTGTTTATATTATATGCATTGTGATTTGTGTACTGAATATGAAGATTATCCTTTAACCTTAACTCTTCTTTACAAACTCATGTTGTGCAGCAAAGCATTGTTCAAAGTCAAACCTACAGACCTTTACCTTAAAATCCTAACAGGGATGCCAAAGTTTCCAAAGATTACATTTGGATCACATGTACAAAATTATGCAAAAATGATCTATCTGCATTTGGTGTAATAGTGCAGCCATAAGGAACATGCAGGCTTGTTTCGTAGGGCTGAAACTAACAATTCGTTTCATTATCGATTAATCTGCTGACTATTTTCTAGGTTAGTCGATTAATCGTTTGGTCTATAAAATGTAAGAAAAAAAGTGAAAAATGTGCATCCCAGTCACTCAAAGTCCAAGGTGATGTTTTTAAATGTCTTGTTTTGTCAGTACAAAACCCAAAGATATTCAGTTTAATATGAACTCAGCTGGAAATCTCCATATTTGAGAGGCTGAAAACAGCATTTCCTGACATTTTTGATTGAAAAATTACTTCATGATTAATTGATTATCTTTAAATGTCTTATTTTGTCAGTACATAACCCTAAGATATTCAGTTTAATATGATATAAAACAAAACATAAAAAAACGTGCATATTTGAGAGGTTGAAAACATAATTTCCTCACATTTTTGCATGAAAAATGACTTAATGATTAATTGATTACATTTAAAAGTCTTGTTTTGTGTGTACAAAACCCAAAGACATTCAGTTTAATAAGATATAAACCAGAACTCAGCAAAGAAATCTCCATATTTGAGAGGCTGAAAACAGCATTTCCTGACATTTTTTGCATGAAAAATTACTTAACGATTAATCAATTATCAAAATAGTTGGCAATTATTTTTCTAATGAATTAATAATAATAATAATCTAACTGATTAGTTGACTAATCGTTGCTGCTCTATTGTGTAGTTTATTTCACTAATAGCTGCAATGAAGTGTATTTGTCATGCTGGTATTGGCTCTAAGTTATGACACTTATCTTAAGTGGGAAATTCAATAAAAATGAGCTTGTGTATGTGCAACTCTCCCACTTTCTATGACGTTGCATGTCAAAATAAACACCAGATGTGGCTGTAGGCAGGAATGCATGTCTGCAATCAGAGCAGTGATACTTTTGTCTGGTAGCCTGCAATTGCAACAAACCTGAGGAAGCCTGGCTATCGGCACAGATAAGACTGGACAGGAATGTGTACATTTTAAAACAAATAGGTTGGAGGTAAAAGTAAGAGGCCTACTTAGACACACACATGTACAATAAAGAAAACAGACGCACCCTAGCTTGAACATACTTGAAGCCAACTGTGTCGAAACAGGTTTTGCAGGCTGCTCGGGCTTTAAGAGATTACAATACACTACAAAGAGCTGTAAACATGCGTGCATATTTCCATAAGTTAACAGCTAAAGTTGCACTCACTGTTATGGCTGTTTGTTAGGCTACCTTTAAACAGACTTTAAACAGGTTTCTTTCAAGGCAAGCAGCAGGGATTAAATCTTAAATCTTGTTGTGCTCTCCGTCACATAAACAGGAACTAAACGTGCACATCTAAACTTGTGTATTTACAGGAAATATCAGCGGCAAACTGGAGCCGATACATGCGTGTTTAAACGACCTTACCTTAGTAACTTGATCGCACTCACCTCGCGTTGTGGTATCCCCACTTCTACGTGCAGAAAGTCACGTTGAAGTTCGCTTGTTTATGTCTCTATCACTGCGATTATTATCATGAGAGGCCGTAAACGTGTCACACACTGTCGTAAAAGGCGCTCTGAGGTGGGGAGGGGAGGAAAAAAAAAAAAATTTAAGAGGAAAAAATGTGTAGTTTAGGAGAGCCATCTAGTGGTAGACTGCTGTAAGTGTGATTCATTCAGGATGATTCATTCATTCAACCCAAATTAGGGACAGTTAGAATAAAATAAATACATAGTCTAAAGAAGTATATAGCATGAGATTTTCAGAATAAGAGTGTTGACAACAATACATTTGAATGTAAAAAGAAGTGGGCTTAATATTGCCTTTTTTTACCCCATACATTACCATATTTATATATATATATATATATGGTGATGTCTTTAAATGTTTTGTTTTGTCAGTACAAAACCCAAAGACATTTAGTTTAATATGAACTCAGCAGGAAATCTCCATATTTGAGAGATAAATGTCTTGTTTTGTCAGTACAAAAACCCAAAGGTATTCAGTTTAATATGATATAAAATAAAAACAGCAAAAAATCATGCATATTTGAGAGGTTGACAACAGCATTTCCTGACATTTTTGCACGAAATATTACTCAATAATTAATCAATTATCAAAATAGTTGTCGATAATTGTACATTTATCGCCAACTATACAACAATACATTTGAATGTAAAATAGCGGGCCTAATATTGCCTTTTTTACCCCATAAATTGCCATATATATATATATATATATATATATTCTCTCTGTATCCACCAACACCTCTCTCTCTCTCTCTCTCTCTCTCTCTCTCTCTCTCTCCCTCTCTAAATCAGTCTAAATCAGTATACCATGAGATGTTCAGAATAAGAGTGTTGACAACATTACATTTGAATGTAAAAAGTGGGCTTAATATTGCCTTTTTTGTCCCATAAATTGCCATATTTATATACAGTATATATTTTCTCTGGCTGTATCCACCAACGCCTCCCTCTCTCTCTCTCCCTCCCTCTCTAAATCAGTCTAAATCAGTATATACCATGAGATTTTCAGAATAAGAGTGTAGACAACAATACATTTGAATGTAAAAAAAAAGTGGGCTTAATATTACCTTTTTTTACCCCATAAATTGCCATATTTACATATATATATTCTCTAGCTGTATCCACCAACGCCTCTCTCTCTGTCTCTCTCTCTTTTCCTCCTCCCTCCCTCCCTCCTCCCCATCAATAGCTACCTCTCCTCTTAATGTGAGTGGCCGAGGTATGTAGACTGCTGTAAGTGTGATTCATTCAGGATGATTCATTCATTCCCCCAAATTAGGGACAGTTAGAATAAAATAAATACATAGTCTAAATCAGTATATACCATGATGTTTTCAGAATAAGAGTGTTGACAACAATGCATCTGAATGAAAAAGAAGTGGGCTTAATATTGCCTTTTTTTACCCCATACATTGCCATATTTATATATATATATATTTCTCTATAGCTGTATCCACCAACGCCTCTCTCTCTGTCTCTCTCTCTCCCTCTCTCTCTCTTCTCTCCTCCCTCCCTCCTCCCCATCAATAGCTACCTCTCCTCTCCTCTCCTCTCAGTGTGAGTGGCCGAGGTTGTGTGGCCGGTGGCACGGCAGGCAGTCGTCCCTGGACACTGGTTTCAAATTGATGGCGACCACTCCAGACAGCAGCACAGACCGCAGACCGATCAGGAGACTCCGCTCCAAGAGCGACACCCCATATCTAGTGGAAGCCAGACTCTCCTTCAACCTGCGGACAGGTAGGTAGGCGCACATCCACCCATCCATCCACCCAGCCATCCAGCCAGCCATCCATTCTGCTCCACCAAAATAATCAATGGTAGATCTTTGGCCAGATATGTGCATTGATATGCCTTAGATAAGCGCTCCTGAATGGAAAAATGACAATATTCCTACAGGCTATATTCTTCTTGTGGACTGATGTTATAGTTTCCCATCATTTATTAATGCTATAGCTCTAAATATCCCTGTAAATGTGACTGAAATGTTATGCAACTTTGTAGACTGCTGGTTATTAGTAGCAAAACCCCACAGAGGGAGTCCAGATATTATAGCTTTAAATACCAATCCATGTGTGAATGTTGATTGTGCCAGCGCCTGGTTATTTCTACGCAGTTATATAATATGAAGAAGCTTCAACGTGACCTGTAGTAGCTTTAAAGCTTTGGCTGTGTGGTTTGTGGATGAAATCTGATTGGATCTGATCCGGTTTGTTGTTGTTGTTGTTTGTTATTGTGTAGATGGTAATCATTTTAAACAGTTGAAATAGATCCCTCTGTGATGCTCGTGGTGAATATAGTCTTCTGTCTCTCCATCATCTCTTTACAAAGCGTGTTGCATCCTCCTGTTACCATGGTGACTTGGCATTTTATGCTGACTGAGTCAACAGGATTTTTTTTTTGCACTACAGTGTTATTAGGATACATGCTGCATCCAGCTGTCTGCTTTATGCTATAGTCATTTAATAATCTCTAAATGTGATATATGATGGTACATCTGTCACAATTAAAATGTGATTTTCTTCTCTTATTTGTCAAATCCATCACAATTACACCAACATCTTTAAATTGCTTGTTTTGTCCGACCAGAAGGCACCAGATATATTACATTTTACAAAGGTCTAAACAGAGAAATGCAGCAAATCTTCAAGACACTTTTAAAAGCTGCCAGTAAAATGAATTAATCAACTAATAATTTCAGCACTATACTGTGTTTTACTGTAGAAGGTCACAAAGCTGTGTCATCTCCAGTCAGGCCAGTATAAGTCTAGACTCTGGAGGCTGGGGGGATTGTGATTTCAGGGTCATCAGTTTAGTCATAAAAGTGACTACACCTTTCTCCAGTGCAGCTGCCCAGTGGCCAACAACACATATGAGTGCCTGTATGAGTGTTTACATATTGGAAGGAAATAGTAAATAAACAGAAGGTGTTCTTGTTCGGGCTGTGAATCAATTAAAATATTTAATCGCGATTAATTGCTTGATTGTCCATAGTTAATTGTGATTAATCGCATGTTTTTTATCTGTTCAAAATGTACCTTAAAGGGAGATTTGTCAAGTATTTAATACTCTTATCAACATGGGAGTGGACAAATATGCTTGCTTGATGCAAATGTATGTATATACAGTATGTATTATTGGAAATAAATTAACAACACAAAACAATGACAAGTGTTGTCCAGAATTCCTCACAGGTACATTTAGCATAAAAAAATAAGCTCAAATCATATTTCACATGGCAAACTTAAGCCCAACAGGCAACAACAGCTGTCAGTGTGTCAGTGTGCTGACTTGACTATGACATTCCCCAAACTGCATGTGATTATCATAAAGTGGGCATGTCTGTGAAGGGGAGACTCATAGGTAGAACACATTTTCATTCACAGATGTTGAGGTCAGAGGTCAAGGGACCCCTTTGAAAATTGCCATGACAGTTTTTCCTCACCAAAATTTAGCGTGAATTTGGAGCGTTATTAAGCCTCCTTCACGACAAGCTAGTATGCCATGGTTGGTACCAATGGATTCCTTAGGTTTTCTAGTTCCATATGCAGTATCTTCACTCTAGCTTTAACATTGAGCCCACTACAACCTACGAAAGATCAATTGCGTTAACACGTTAAAGAAATTAGTAGCATTAAAACGAATTTGCGTTAACACATTATTGTCGCGTTAACTTTGACAGCCTAGTTCTTGTTGTTGTGGCAACGGCCGGTGTCTATAAAGGAGTTGTCAATTAACTTGAAAAGTTGCCATTTTTGTTTTGTATTTTTGTAAGACAAGCTATCACTTATTGAGCTTTTTAAGTTTGTTTTATTATGTAATTTTACTTATTTATTCGGTAGTATAGGCAGTCAGCTTTGCGCCAGAGCCTGTACCTGTTTTCTTGGTAAAGAATCTTAACACAAGCAATTAAGCCTAATTTATATTTTTAGTTATTTTGAAGTCATGTTGGTTGCCAGTTTATTTTTATAGGCCTATTTATGTAAGATAAGCTAGTAGTATTTGTCTGATCACTTTCTTGGTTATTTATTTGGTGATGTACTGTATGAGGCTATAATGACTTCAGCTCTTTTTTTAAAATACTGTTTTGTTTAAAATATACAGTTTAGGAAATACCTATCAAATGTAAACAAGAGAGGTTGAAGGACAGCAGCTTCTACATTTGCAGACGCTAAAGGTGGAGGTGCTGAAAAGGGTCTCAAGGAGGTTCAATTGGTCATTTCTAATGTTAGAAGTGACATTCGGTTAGCAGAGAAATTTGAGATTTGGAGGGAGGGATAGAGCAACAAATAGTCAGGGTTCAACAATTAGGTTAGGCCATGTTCCCATAGCCACAAAACACAGATTTTAAGGTGCAATAGAGACACAGGGCTACGTTTTTTGCTTCAAATATACCTTTTCAGGCATTTTCTTCCTGATTTAAACCCCAGCAGAGTTTTGTTTCGGTGCCAGCGGGATAGAAGGACTGCAGCTTTTTGAGGAGGCTACAATCAGTCAGAATAAGAGGCAGGACTCTGTCCAGGCTGATCTCAACAGCAGGAGACCTACTAATCATGACTGCAGATACAACCAGGCAGTGGAAGCAACATTTGAATGGCCACCATGCCACCAGAGGACAAGGCAGAGATGGAGGGCTCCGAGGAGCTAGAGGAGGCTTCAATGTACTAATTGGGCTTCAATGTACAAATTGGGCGAACAATTGGGTTAGGCCATGATGCAGCTTTCCATTGAACACAGATCTTAAGGTGCAGTGGAGACACCCTTGAAATGTTTTTAGTGTACTTTTTCAGGAATGTTCTTCCTGATGTAAACCCCAGCAGAGATTTGTTATGGTGCCAGCAGACCGGAAGGACTACTGCAGCTTCTGTGGTTGCAGAAGACAAAGCTGGGGTATGGCTGGAGCACAAGAGGCTGCAGACAGTTTCAGGTAAATTGTCAAACAACTGAGGAGTATAAGAGGTAGAGCTATGTCCAGGATGGTCTCAGTGAGGGAGAAGGAACTACTGACCATGACTGCACATATAATCGGGCGGTGGAACAAACATTTGACCAACATGCCCTCTGTTTGGCTCCGGCAGTGATCAGTAAAGTCATCAGTGCATAATCTTAACACTTACTGACAGGAGGGAGGGATGGAGGAATAGATAACCAGGACAATTAGTTTAGATCCAGCTTCGGTTTTGCCAGCCCTTTTTACAGCTTTAGGACAATTGGATCTTCAGTTGCAGAGATTTGATATTTCTGTTTGGTCAGAAGTTTTATTGCCTTCATTTAATCTGAGCAGAGTCTTGTTATGGTTTCAGAAGGCAAGAAGAGCGGCAGCTTTTTTCTGGGGTGAGGAGCAGCTTAAAGGATGCTGCAGTCAGTCAGAAGACGAGACGAGTATTACTGTACACGTGGGAGATGGATTTTTTTAAAAGGTTGGTCAAGATTGGTTAACAGGGCAGGGGAGTCAGGAGAAATATGATATTCTCTGGATACAGGAGGGACTGGACAGATGATGGAGGACATGAAGTTGCAGTGGGACATTTTGCCTCTTGTTGCCATGTGAATAATTAGAAACAAAGGCGGAAGTAATGTTAACGTCAGAAAACCTCTCATGGAGTAACATTGGATGGTGGCTGGTTGTACGTAAGTGTCTGACTTTGACACCGTTGTGATTGTATCCTACCATTAGTCAGTGTTGCTTTCTCTAATTCCTGACTACAACCTTTCCCTTGACCGTAACCAAGCTGATTTTCTTTGGGATGTTTCCCCTAACCTGTTTCTTAGTTTTATCCAAACCGTAACCATAGGGAGAATGAAAATGCTCATTTCAATCGTTTTTCACAATTTTTCTGTTTTATTAATTTTCTATTTCTTCTCTCTTTATTCTTTATTTTTTTCAATTTTTGAAGATTTGTTGTTTTACCACTGTTACCTTACAGCAAGAAGACAACCATGTCACCGTTTGTTCCTCTATCCGTCCTCTTCATTCTCTATTCCTCAGGCCCCTCCACTGACATCTTCCCTCCTCTCCCCATCACCTGACTACCACATCCATCTACACACCCACCTCCCGTAGTTATTTTAAGCCAAACCACAACCTTTTCCTAAACCTAACCAAGTAGTTTTGTTGCCTAAACTTAACCAAGTAGTTCAAACGTGAAGCCATACCCGCTGGTCTGTCGTCGGCACGCTGCTGAGAATGCAACAAAATGGATTAAAGGGAAATTGATTTCATGGAGGAGAGGCTTGTGGATTTTGCTTTCAGTTTTTTTTTTTTTGATTGTTGGAGCAGCTGATAACAGCCCAGCTCAGTCAGAATGCTTTTAGTGATTTTCAGGTGAAAAGACATCGAGCTGTCCATTAAAACTTGTAATAAATTTCTTTGAAAAGTGTTTTAGATTATTACCTTTATTTCATTTTGATTACTGTGTTTTTAAAATATAACGGGTTCTAAAAAATGTATTTATTGGCAAAAGCTGCATTTTTCCTGCATGGTCTCCTATCAAGTCAATCTGGCCGTGATGGTAAGAGAAGTTGAACCAGAAAAGTTCTGCAGAATCTGATGAATATTTCTTATTAACCATTTGTGTAATCACTTGACCTATAGCTGCCGTATTGAGGTGTGCCAGGGTGCTGCTGGAAAAGCTGCTCCAATGGTGCTCAGTTGTGTTTTTCTGGATGAATGAACGTTGAATAAAAAAAGCCCCCCAGCATGTTTATCTCAGATAAACCTCTGTAGTTCTTGGCTGCTCATACCAATGAGTGTTTGGCCTGTGGAGACAAGCCTGTTGTCAATGGCAGGACGCTGTCATTCGTCTCTATGCTCCTGTTTTTATTTCCCTACTCTACACCGAGCTCGTACAAAGCATGAGGACGGCACGGGGGCGATTTGTACAACAGCGCTGTTGACTCACTTCCACCTGAAGAAGTGGAGCAGGATTTAGCTTGCTTATCGCCAAGGAAACCAAAAGCCTGGTGGTTGTGTGCCCAGGTGCTTAATAAAGATAAATGACCAGGGCTGCAGAGGATGTGAAACAAGAACTAGAAGCAATTATCTTCATGTAGTTCTAACTTAGGTTTCTCTTTATGCTTTTTCAGGGT
Organism: Sebastiscus tertius; assembly: GCA_916701665.1. Lineage (NCBI taxonomy): Eukaryota > Metazoa > Chordata > Actinopteri > Perciformes > Sebastidae > Sebastiscus > Sebastiscus tertius. The sequence continues at coordinate 17,666 of CAKAOH010026250.1, read as the reverse complement.
CATTAAATTCTATTTATGACTGTATCCATGTTTTCATCAATGAACTGCTGCTTCACAGAGAGCCGAACGTGCACTTTAGTATCCAACACAGTCACGTTATAATCAAGACACTGCCAATGTCTGCCAGCTTCAATGAGACTGTAATTTGTTTTTGATGTGTGGCGAGTTTGTGTTTGATTTGGAGATGAATTGAAGGTTCGCAGCCAACTCGACGGTTCAGTGTTTATACTTTATTCCCTGATGCTGAAACAGAGCTAGGTTGCATGGATGTGTCAGTGGAGTCTACGGGATTCAGCCTCTAATGCGAGTTTGACTTTTGCAGAAACGCGGCCGCAGCATACAAATGACAGATGCTAATGGGCTTCTAATGGAATCAGCGAGCATGTATGAAACATCGCTTTATTGCGTTGGCCTGTTTAGCGTCTGCACTAATCTAATTTGCCCTGCAGTTAAATGGCCCTGCGCAGTCACAAAGACATAATGGCATCAGTTACTGTGAAGCTATCAACGATTGTGTCACCTGTCATAAAACATTATAGGGTGTAGGCGTAGATGGATGGTTGACCTACTTCACAGGTTTGATTTCAATCATTGCTGCCTGTTATGAAGCACACACACACACACATACAAATGCACATCTGGACTAACAGCTGAGAGATAACAGTGTTTGTTGAACTACAATCAGTGTTGTTTACCTAAGGATCTATGGATTTTTATGCCAAAAGGCAGAACATGTGTACTTGTGTGTCAACGTGCATGCATATTGGTCCCTTGTTAGCATGATGCGCACGCGTTGCCTGCTGACACAGCATCCATCTCACTGGAGGAGGTTGTCTGCTTGTTTTTATTTGCCCATCACTCAGCAGCTCAGCTAACAGCCCCATCTGCTTTCTGTCTGCACACTCACGATACACACAAGAAACTCCCCCCATCACAGAAGCTATAGCTCTTTTGATTTTCCACTAACAACCTCCTACCAAAGAGACCAGACTTCCTTGGGGTTTTCTAACATCTTTGCTCACTCAATCAACCCAACCTTTTAACTCTGTTTCATCTCCTCTGTCTCTGTATTTGACTCCTTTTAGTACTACTGGATACATGTACTGTTTTTTTTTTTTTTGTCAGATACTTTCAGTGTATAATAGAAGAATATAACAGACTGACTGACTGACTGTCTGGTGCAATTACAGTTGTGTTTTACAGTACAGTTGTGTTGTTATTGCTGCACATTTAAGCTTTTACATTGTAATTTAAGGTGAGACACTACAAGCAAAAACAGTTTTTCATGCACTGGTCAATTTTGAAATTTTGGGCTATTTAACATTCATAACATGTCTTCTTTCAGACTAGTGTCAATAAAACATCTAAAATACACATTTAGGTGTTTATTTTGCTACACTTTGTCTATTTGCTTCTGTGAATTTCTCCTAAATTCACCAAAAGTTAGCATTAGATAATGCTTCATTTGCATTTTGCCCATTTGCAACATAAAATCTGAGAAAACTTGTAATACAAAAAATAATTTTCTTAATGTAAGTAATCAGCTGGGTAAGTTTCATGGTGATATGCAGTATATTAGTTCATTGTCTTTTTACCATATTCACCTGTAGTGTCTTGCTAAATGACTGAAATTCTATAATCCATATCTTTAAAGGACGTTTTCTTAAAATGAGTTTTTGTTCATACTCTGAGACAGAAATCTCCACTTCAGTAGCTCACATACACCAAACTTTCATTCCCATCTATATTCTGAAGGTTTTTACAGAGGGGTTTGTTCATGTATCATTCATATCCTGATTTATATAATATTGTATTCCCAATAACATGGCTAACATGGATTTTTTAATGGTTGTTGACAATATTTTCTGATTTATGGATACAATGTGATACAAAGAGATATCCATAATCCCCTCTGACTAACCTTTGACTCTAATATGTCAACAAAATGAAACAAGCATTTTGAACCTGGCTTTATCCAACATTCAGATTTCTGCTCTGGAATTGTATGCAACTTAGCACATACTTGATAACAGAATGCCTCATTTACACATTTAAACATAACATTTCAGAAAACTTGTAACGCAAAAAATAATTGTCTTAATGTCAGTAATCAACTGAAGGAGTTTCATGGTGATATCTACAGTATTAGTTTCCCTATTCACCTGTAGTGTCACCTCAAACAGGAATAGCCACATGGCAGACTTTTGTGCTTTTTTAATTGTGTTAAAAATGAGTATATGAAGGCTTAATCTATGAAAGCTTTGTTTACTTTTAATCAAATCAAATCAAATCATCATTCTGTATATAGAGCTTACCATGCCAGAATTTGGGCACAGCTCATAAATACTTTAACAATCATGTAGCATATTGTAATCTAGCGGGTTTTGATATTCATTTTGCTGTGTCTTTTTCTTTGCACCTTGCAGCCTCAACACACGGGTCAGCTTGTCCTTACAGGCAAAGGGTTTTCTCAGGTCTAGACTGGCATATGGGACATTAATCACAGCACACCTACTGTACAGATGTTAATTGTGCCGAACAGCTGGATGCCGTGTGAAGTGTAGAAGTGTGGGGACGCCGATGGCTGCTGGAGCTCCCACCATTATACCTGGCCTGAATGCAAATAGACAAAGCTGTATCTCGGAAACTGGCTGCATTGCAGTTGTTGGAGGATAGATAATATGGGGCACTTATCCTTATATACAACATGCATATTAAACAAATGCATATGCACGTAGATGTCAGCGTGAACACACAGTATTTGGATATGTGCAAGTACTCTCGCAATTCAATGTTCCAACCTGGCTCTGTGTTGCAGCCACATTACGCTAAAAAAAACTCATTCACCACCCACCACTCCCTGCCTCTCTCTCTCTCTCTCTCTCTCTCTCTGCTGCTCTGCGTTGCAATCCCTGTGTACACTATAAGCACCGCTGTCCAAAAGAGTACAATCAATACATACCAGATGCATGGTGGGATGGGACAAATTCCTGCTGCAGAGCTCTGTGTGCCTGCTGGGTTTACCAGAGGATTTACAGTATGTCTTAGACATACTTCATACAGGCACTGGGAGAGATTTAACTGTAGCCCCTAAAAACACGTGTGCAGATATTTATGTGCTGTGTTTCACTACTTGGTTAATCATTTTGAAATGATTTGCGGAAGAAGGTCTAGTCAGATGATCCCATTTTTGTTGGAATTCAAAAAGCAGCTAAAGGTGACTGCAAGGTCAAGAACAAGCCGAATTTGCAATCACCAATTGGAGCTGTCAGTCCTTTTTTCTTTCAAAGGGGGAAAATGAATTTCAGATGAACTAACTGGGCTGGAGCCAGCCAGCGCAGTGGCTGTTGAATTTGTAATGTTTTCAGCTGTTTGTAGCAACACTCGAGGCTATTAGCAAAAAGTGTTTAACAAAGTGGTGATAATTAGTGGCTAGAGATTTATATCAGCTCTGCGTTTCTGTTGCTTCCAATCTATCTCTCTTATACACTCATCTAACAAACACAAGCAGCACATGGGCTGACATTTCAGCCCATCATATGATAGACTAACCCTGCATCTCAACAAAAACAACAACCGAGCATCCATCTTCCCTACTTGGTTGCACATAGGCCTTCTTGTGAAGCATCCCGGGTCTGAATAAAACATGAGTAGGAAAATCAGAGCAGAAATAGCAACGCTATATCCAGGAGCCTCACTGGATGCTGCTGCTGCTGCTGCATAAAAGTTCAATCAACCGTCAGCGTCACCTGGCCAGAAAACCTGCCAACCTCTGTAGCAAGATGGTTTTGAAGAAAACGACAGGCAGGTGTCTTTTATGAGAGCCTGCAGGAAGCTTCATCCTCCCAGAATCTCTCTCTCTGCCTCTCTGCTTTTCTTTTCATCTCTCTCTCTTTGCCACACTCAGAAGTGTGGGAAAGGCTCCTGGCTGTGATGTGCTTTCCACACGCCAGCTGAGAAATAACGCCTTTTTCAAAAAGCCTCCCAAGCCGAAGAAAGCGGCATGACGACGTGCTTATGGGTCATATTTATAGTAAGTGTGGCGGCACATTGGGCAGAGAGGGGGTAAGGATACCGCTGCAATCCTGAAAGGCAGCATTGCCAAGGAGCAATTACGCTGGAGGAGAATCACTGTTACTCTCTAATGCTGAATTTAAAGTGACGTGCAATGAATTCTGTTGGTTATAAGAGAATAAAACAAAGCAGGCAGTGCACTGTATCCAGTCTGTTGCCTAACGGATGACAACAAAATGTATATTCTCAGCAAGATATAGCGTCCCGCAGTTTGGGGACAAACGATGGGCATCCATTATGTGGATATGATGAATGTCTACAGGATGGCATTTGTTGCTGGCGTCACCAGTGCAGCTCCCATATAGTGCACCAGCTCTTGAGGACATTTTTGCTGAGTAAGAGACTTTACAGAGTCAGAATCCCTTCGACGCTGCTGCAAACCAATTCAATCAAAGCTGCATTGCACCACTCAGCAGTCCTTCAAAATTGCATCCTATTTCTAATGATAAAAGTCGGGATACATTTTGGCTCTTGCGCTTCAAAACCTGGTCAATATTTCTATTATTTAAAATGAGGTGAACAGCTGATGTGTATTATTATACCATATTTGATTACCTACACCTCTCGATGTTTGTTAATCCTCAGTAATTCTCAAATTAATCAATGCTACTTCCATTTTGGAAAAGCATTGCCATTTGGTATTTTTAGAATATAAACATTTCTGCATTAGTTATCATGTCATAGCATTTATCCCATTCAATATAGAGTGGATGTTTTTTTATATTCTAGTATAAACCTTATTTTGGGGTGAAGCTCTTCAAATGAAACAGAGATGTACAGCATGTGCTCTACACGGAACATGATGTTAAATTACGCCTGCAATTTTCAGACAGTTACGTAAGTCTGAGTAAAAACAGACTAATCGTCTACAGGATAAATGATTTTTGGTCTGAAGAGGCAGAATAATTAGCCTGTATGAAATGGAACCAAGGGGACATTTTGCTCCCATCCTTTCTCCAACAAATCCTACAGATCCAATGTACAGTAGAATTGATCTTGTAGTCACACATCACATAATAACTGCAGAGATAATATGTTTTTGATCACATTGCTTAATACTACTTAAAGGCCCTATGTGAAGGTTTTGAAAAGTTCTAACCTAGCACAGCAGCTGGATTCCATCTTGTCAGGGTTCAAGTAATGTGAGGAGCTACTGACAGCGACAGGCGTGGCTTAGGTGTGTATGAGGCGACACGGAGAGGCGACTGTCCGTTCTAAACAACAATGGAAGAGGTTAGCGTAGATGCTGCAATAGCATCAGATATATCAGAACTGGAGAGTATTTCTTCATTGAAAGAAGAGCAAAGTATACGGCACTGAAGGCGATGTTTTCGCTGCGTTTTAACTCTCAGTTAGTTTTGCTTTCGTTAGTTTGATTAACAGATGGTTCATCCAATCACCTGCCAAGTACTTTTTGAAAGTGCCTGCCCTTTTCAAAACTGTTTCCAATGACAGCTTCTCAGATGGTTCTGTGAAACAAACCATCTGACGGTTCAGGTTAGAAAATTTCTGGCTTTAGAGATTCCCAGAGGTAGTATCAGAAAGCATACTCTGACAGACTTGCAATGTTTTTTTAAAAAAGTATGCTATTAGAATAATAAATATCCCATGCATATGCACTTTAAAACTAACAAAACAAAGGGCCAAAACTTTTATTTCATATTTTTTACGAGATAGTTGCAGTAGAGAGATGACAGGAAATGAGTGGAGAAAGATATGGGGAATGAGTGACATGCAACTAATAAGGGTCCCTGGCTGCATGAAAACAGGAGACATCGTGGTCCATGGTTAGCTTGGCCCCAAAACAGATACAATAGAGGGCTCCAGGGATTGCGTATTTTTGTAAGCCAATTAGGAAGTTAACATTGCCCTGGTTCCATTGACAAAAAGCCAATGAGATATTTCCGCCTTTCTTAAGACACATAAAGGCTTCAAAATTCACGAGTTGGATATTTACTAACGTATTTTATGTCGTAGAACAAAAACTTAAAATCTCTTAAGCTTGTGTTAACCACAGACCTTATTTCAGGCATCTAACTAAAAACCAATTCAAAACACCCATTGACTTCCAGACGAGGGAACTGGAAGTAATAAAATGCTAACTCATTTCAAGGTTTTAGGACTCATTCCTGCAGCACTCTATTATGAGCAAAACAGTTCTACTAACCTTATCCTTATCCTCTCATAGAGGTCATAAAGATATTTCCTAAAAACGATACTTCATATTTTCAGAGAACATTTTTGGTCTGGAGTCTGGAGGTTGTGGCCAAGAAGTGAATGGGTTCACATGGAGAGCCACTGCTGCATCAATAGCAGAAGATTTAAAATGACTCATATACTGTATGGATCATTTTTAAATGGTATACAGGGCTCATTAGTAACTAGGACAACTCTTTGATGTGACATGTTATATAGCCTGATGCTGAGCTACCTGCGACCAGGAGATATTAGTCTTAACTTCAGCACTGGCATAAGAGGCCAGAGGAGAACTAAGCTCTCTAGTCCACTCCATATACTGTGGTGTTCATCAAGAGCGAGCAGGACAGATGGAGGTTTCAGTCAGAGAGAAATATCTCAGTGTCTCTGCAGACCGAGACAGCCAGAATGTCCCAGAGGAGAGGCACAGCCTGCCTACCAGTAAGCGTTACAGAGCAGCTCGCTGAAGATTGCTTTCATTTCCTGGGATTTCTTCTGTTAGTGTGATTTTGTGAGCATATAACCAATCCTTACTACCCCAAAAAAAATGGGCTTTCAAAAGACTCGAAATAGAAAAGTATACAGTGTTCCCTTTTTCCTTATTGCATTTTATTTCATTAAACAGGACTAACACAAACGTCCTTGCATCCGTACTGTGTTATTACAGAGATGCTCATTTTCCTCCCCCCTAAAAGAGCTTCTGTCTGTCACCCTCTATCACACTGTTTCTTAATTAGCAGGCAAAGTAGAAAAACAGACAAAATGGAAAATCCCAAAGTGAGGGTTCCTCTGCAGAGACAGAGCTCAGCATAGAACAAATGAAAGGGACTAAAAAAGGTCAACAGATCTAATGAAAGATTTAGCGTTTGTTGCATCTTTATCCTCTCGAACTTACAGAAGATTACACTCATGCATAACAAATTCCAAAATCAAAATGTGCTGTAGTCCAAAAGTCATTTTCATTTTGACAGCTGGACATGTTTTCATAGAAAATGTGTTGCTTGTCATGGGATGTAGCCTGTGAAAGAACTGTTAAGAAGAATTAATCAATTTATAGATACTGCACATAAGATACAGTCTGGCTGGTGAAAGTGAGGCAGTCCCTGGAGCTCCACTGCTCTCTGGTGGAGCAACGCTTCCTCTGCAACAGTAGGTTCAATCTGTACATAATACAATAGTGATGAAACGATTTATCAGATAATTGATTATTTTTTGTAATTTTTAGTAATTGATTAATCACCTAAGTCATTTATCGAGCAAAAATGACATTTATATCATTGTAAATTAACAACATAACGCAAGTAATGTCAAGATGTTATCTCCAACACTGGGACATTTTCATGGCCATTTTTCACAGTTTTCTGGCATTTTATTGCATTTTTCCAATCGTCAGTATTTGATGATTTTGTCCAACAGATTATATGTGAATGCATCAGTAATGCTGTGCAATAAAAGTACGACAATGAAAATAAAAATGTGATAATACAACACTCTTAATAGGGCCATTTTACAGATTGAGTGCTGGGACACTTGTGCACTTCTGTAAACGTTAAAATGATGAACTTTTACTTGTAATGGAATATTTTTTACATTGTGGTTTATTTAAATAAATTATCTGTGGCTTCGATTTGGCTTATAGCTGCTTGGGACATCCGCGAAGTTCATATGCAACCTGAAATTTCAACGGAAAAACATTTAACTTTTAACTTAAAATAACTTTGTCGTGCTTAGAACCTATTTCAAGAAGTTGAATCTCTTAAATTAAATTATTAGCAGCACTGTTACTCCCATGTGGGGCTGCAACACATGATTATTTCCTTTATCAAATAATTTGATGATCAACTAAACGGTTGATCGTTTGATCTATAACCACCAGAAAATAATGAAAAATGTTTCTCACTATTTCCCAGAGCCCAGGGTGACGTCTTCGGAGTGTTTGTTTTGTCTGACCAACAGTCCAAAGATATTCAATTTACAATGATAAAAAACAATAAAGAGCAGCTGTTTTTCCCACACAATGTATGACATTTTTGCTTTAGAAATTACTTTAATTACCAATTACCAAAACAGTTGCCCATTCATTTTCTGTTGACAAATCGTTTCAGCTCCAGCGCTGTGCATGCAAAGGCCTTGTAGACATCAGTACATTTTACAAAAGACTCAATTTTATTCTCTGTGAATGAAAAATCACGCTATATCAGATAAAATGTAGTTTATTCATTTGTAGCTGTATTATAAAAGTCAATGTATGTACCCTATGTACAGCTGACCCAAATGCTTCGAAGAAATGGAGATTGAGACGGATAGACAGAAGAACATGGCAGCTGGTAGAATGGCATATGTTGTGTAGTATGGCATATGAATCATGAGCAGTGTTAATACAGTCCAAGTCCACAAACAGCATCAAGTTACAGACACGCCTTTTCTCTGTGTTCCCTAAGGCGAGATTTCCTCGTGAACGTCTTGTCACACCTTGGGCATGTGAACGGCCGCTCCCCCGTGTGAACCATCATGTGTTTCTTCAGCTCGTTGTTTAATCTGAAGGCTTTGCTGCAAACCTCGCACGCGAATGGACGCAGCCTGATGTGTTTGGCTCTCCGGTGAGCCACCAAATGGGATCCCCTCTTGTAACACGCGCCGCAGTCCTCGCACTTGAACGGCCGGTCCTCCGTGTGCTGAACCATGTGAAGCTTGAGCTGGGCGGCGCTCGGCCAGCCTTTCCCGCACGTGTCGCAGAGGTACGGCTCTTGCCCCGTGTGTTTATACAGGTGCCACTTAAGGTATGTTTTTTGATAGAACTTCTTCCCGCAGACGGGGCACGGGTAACCGCCCGTGTGCCTCACCATGTGCGCTCTCAGGCAGTCTTTAGTGCTGAACTGTTTCCCGCAGTAGGAACAAACGCTGGGTTGCCGTTCTCTGTGCTTGCTCTGATGCAGAATCAGATAAGCGAGAGATTTGAAGCTTTTCCCGCACGTTTCACAGATGCGCGGGATCACACTTGCGCTGTGTACTTTTTCATGATCATTTAGTAGTCCTGGCTTTGTGTAGCATTTCTTGCAGGCGGCGCACTGGTACAACCTTTTGTTTTGCTGGTGTCGAATCAGTTCGCACAACCTCACAAATGTCCTCTTACACAAAGGGCACGGGTACGAGCCTCTGACTTTATGCGACTTGAAATAATGTCTTTTCATGAGGACAATGTCTGAAAAGTTCTTCTCACACATGGTGCACTTGATGCTGCGAGGTTTGGTCCGGAAACCATCCGCGTGGTCTGTTTCAATTTCCTTCGTTTCAGAACTCGCGTTAGGGTTGGTGTTGTCGGCTGATCGGAAATTACAAGCATTGATAACGAAGTGGTTTGGGTTTGTTCGCTTTTTCCTTCGAGGAGCCCTTTTGGAACATTTGCTCTGGTGCTTCTCAAAACTCTTGTAGTATGTAAAACCCTGGCCACACTCCTGGCATGTCAGAGGCGAATTCGCCTGCGAGTTGGCGGATGCATCTGGGATTGTTGGGATCCGAGTTATAGCACTTGAAACAACAGTACTCTGCTGATTCCTTTTATTTGAGGAATTGTCCTGCGAATGCTGGTTTGAAACTCTGCATTTACCTTCTTGGTGCGTCTCGCAGTCTTCGTAGCTGTCGAAGTCTTTCCCACAATAAGAACAGAGGTAAGGACTCTGTTCGGTGTGGCATCTCATGTGCCTCGTCAAGTCAGCGGAACAAGTAAATATTTCCCCACATATGGAGCATTGTTTGACGCGACTGCTTCTTTTACACGTTTGCTCTTGCTGTGAGTCAGAAGATATTGATTCCTGGGGTACAACAGTTTCAGTTTCACTAAGGAAAGACTCTTTGGACTTATTAACAGGGTTTGGTGTGGAGAGATGAGATAAGCTTGTGGAACACTGTGGGTCCGTCTCGGCTTGTCGTTGTCTGACCAAACAAGTCCTCTGGTGTTTGTCAAAGTTCTTTGGGTAAGTGAAAACCTTGCCACAGACATGACAAACCAGACTAGAGTCATCATTAGACTGCTCAAAGTTTGGTGGGTTATGTGTCGTGGCACTTGCCAATGATGAAAGCTCATTTTCATTTCTAGAAGTGTTATTCTCTACACAAGTCTTTGGTTTAGGGTGTAAATTTATCTTCTCAAAAAAGCTACTTTGGCTTGCAGAGTTGGACTGACTCATTGTGTTTGTACTGTGGGTAATCTTGTGCTTCTTTAGTTTGCTAGGGGAACCAAAATCTTGGCCACAAACAAGACACTTGAAGGTTTTTGAGTTCGTCCTACTGCCAGTTTTCAAATGGTGGAACATTTTTTTGTCCGTGTTGTCATCATCAGCAGATTCACTTTCATCAAAAGGTAGGAGTATCACCTCAACAGAGGCTCCTTGGTCTTCAGTCACATCATCAACATGCTGCTGTCTATTTCTTTCTACGTTCCTCGTTGATTCTGAATTCATCTCCTTAAAGTTTTCTTCTTTCACCTTTTTTGACTCACTGTCAAGTGCGTCTCCTTCGCCATCGTCCACATTTGGTAGGTGATAGGACAGGCTGGACAAGATGCAATCGTCACCAGAAGATGACAAAGCTAGAACAAAAATGAAACAAACAAAACACAAATTATTTTTATTCACAGAAAGAAACAACCCTGTCTCAATTACGTATCAAGGGAAACATATTTGCTCCTGCATTACGGTAATGCTTTTAAACTGTTTTAAACACATGGTTTAAATAATTGTAAATTGAAAAAAACAACATACAACAAAACTACTTGGTTAGGTTTAGAAAACAACATCATGGATTGGCTTAAAATGACTGTTTGTTACGTTATTTAATCTATGGACATAAATTGAAATAAGTGAACATTGTCTTTAGTTTCACACGGGACACACACAGCGGCCTCCTGGGTGAAAGTCCTGTGTTTGTTTGACCTGTCCACCACCCCAGCGTCCTCCCTACTTTGACTTATGCAGTCTATCATAACAAACGTATTTTTAATACGTCAAAACAGATGTAATCCACAACAAAATACGTTTCCCTCGAAACGTAATTCACAACGCAGTTTCGTTGTATGGGAACGTCATTTTTAGGAGACTGGGTTGGAGAGAAAACAGCAACAGAAAAAAACAGATGGAGCATTAATAATACAGAAGACTATTAGGAATTGTGTGAAAATACTACTGTACCTGTTGGCAGTTTGTGGCCGTGATGTTTGTGATGCTGAATGAGTGTATTCAGAGGCTCAGGTTGATTCATGAAGTCGACACACTCTTTCAAGATAGACGGGGAGAGACTGAGCCAGAGGGAAGTCTTGAAATGGAACAGAACAGTTCAAATCAATTTCAGATATTGTTCTTTTCACACTCCATCCTTGCATTTCAGTCATGTTCTCATGTTAATGTCCTTGTTATTGTCACAACGTCCCTCAAATTAACACATATTATAATAATATGTATTAGGTGCAGTTGCATACCTAAAACTGTTATAAATATTAAATATCTAGAGGTTTTTTTTTTTGCTTTATTTGTCCCAGGATTACTATTATTCAGGTACCTACTTGTTCAAGGTTTGGAACAGGGAGCAGCTTCTGCAGATTGAAGAGGAATTTTCTCATTAGAGCCTGTAGGGCTGAGTCATATTCAGGGCCGAACACTGTTGGGCAGATTTTCTAAAGAGTAAGGAGAAAATGATTCATTGCATTTCATAAAATACTGCAAGGGCCCTTTGATACCACTACAGAGCTTGAGAGTTACATTAAGGCAATCATCAAGACATTTAACCAACCTGAAAAAAAATGAAACACCATGTAATGATAGGAACTGAGAAATTAACTTTTTTAATTAGTTTTTAGCATTTTTTTCTCATAGGACATAATCTTGATAATTAAAAGATAGCAACTCACCTGATAAAAGATGTCCCTCTGGCACTGATCTTCCACTAGAGTGTGAACAAGCTTCAGGAAGTTTGTCACTGATGCTTTAACCTAAAAAAAGCAAATAAAAAAGTACATAAGTAAATGCAAATGACACAAAGAGTGATGGTGATTTAAAACAAAAGCACCCACCTCTTTATCCTGGTTTGTGATGTAGGTGTTTATTCTGCTCAGATGAGGCTGGACGACCTGTGGGCTTGCAAAATCATTGCTGCGACACAGCTCTAGCACCACCTGTTGGCACATCAAGAGATAAAACAATTCAGAGAAAGCTTTATTTTTCAGTCCCATGAGGAGGAGGTGTGACCCTGAGTGGCCAATCATCTGAAAGCTATCACCAATAGTACCATATGAAAGAATGGGATGTATGAGTATAAGAAGAGCATGTGCATGGTGAAGTCAAGTGTTATGTGCATACATAAAAAATTACCCTGAGATCAACAATCCCATGTCTTTTGTCTATCAAGGCTTTACTGAACAGGTTATCTTGTGGTTTTAAGTAGCATGGTCTTCATTACAAGTAAAAGTACTATCTGCCATATTTTATAAAATGATTTTAGCTTTTATATTTATGATATGTTTCTGCAGAGTAACAGGTAACTTTAGCTGTCAAATACATTTAGTGGAGTAAAAAAGTACAGTACAAGTTACATTCCACCACTGCAGAAAAGTGTCTCATCTCTATTGCATATTGGTAGATAGCAGATGACAAGTTAGTTGCAGCATTACAGAATTATTATTATCAGTGGTGGAAGAAGTATTCAGATATTTTAAATTAGTAATTTAATTATTATTGATTTTTATTAGAAATATTATTTATACATTATATATATATGTATATATACACACCACAGTGTAAAAATACTATGTTACAAGTAAAAGTAATGCATTCAAATCCTTACTCAAGTAGTACAGAAGTATTAGCATCAGAATTATGAAGAATGGCCCATTTCAGAATAATTTGTATTATATTGCTGGGTATTTATAATATATTATATTATATATATATAAATATAAATATAAATATAATATAATATATAATATAATAATATGATATATATAAATATATATTTATATATTTAATTATATATATATATGTGTGTGTATATATATATATACATATATATATAATTGATGCATTTATTATGTGTTCATCACTTTAATGTTGCAGCTGGAAAGTAGGAAAGTACTTCCCACCACTGTTTATTCTCACCTTTGCACGTAAACCCATCACTAGCTGGACTCTCTCTGTGTACGTGAGCAGTTCA
>CAKAOH010026249.1:0-22050 GCA_916701665.1 Sebastiscus tertius | reverse complement strand
TTACCAAATGTCAGTTCTGTCTTTGATTTTTCTTCACCACTTATGTGTAAACGAATGCATTATTTAAGGTTCTATATGTTGATAGTATGTGTCAAGAATGTTGCCTTTACAACTGATATAACCACAGAAAATAATCAATCATAGATTATGTAAATGTAGCCGACTGAAAATAGTTTATTCTTGAAGAAAGTATTCTCCGGGAACGCTATCAACATCATCAAAGACTTCAATTAACCGCCGCTTTAAGTACTGCTGCTCTTCAAAGCTCTCCAGAAAAACCTCTGATCGCCTTTGAAAAATAGAATTTCCATTATGTGTTTTTGTTTTGTTTTTTAAGTCGATAAATAGGTTTATAGGCAGATTTTTCTGGACAGAGACAGCATTTTTTAGTTGACATTCTACATTTTGTTGGTACTAGTTCATCAGTTCAACATTTTGTAATAATCATACCAAGAAATATTACATTTCTTTTGTGTATATGCTAGGTGGACACAGGTTCTCATGAAATAACTGTTCTAAATGTCTGAAGAAGTACCTGAAGGCACTTTCTGTTATTAAAGAGAAACTGGTTCTTTAATTATACAAATTCAAATGGTTGTAATAAGAATTGTTTGAGCCTCCAGCTCTCGAAGATTTGACAATAACAAGAGCTTCAATCTATCTTGAAAACCTAGACCTTTATATATGTGTTGCCATGGGTGATGCCCTATATTACCTGAATAATTACATGAGTAATTGCGCACTAAATAATAACTTACTAATTACTTAGAGAATTGAGTAATAAAATTACATTACAGTGATGTGGAATGTCTTGCTCAATATCAATAAGTTATGCAAACTAACATGACACCAGATGTATGGAGCATTACCAACATCCTTCTCAGGTGAGAACCCTGCTTGCTGTTCATTTTGTTTCCATAATAATATGGTATGGTATATATGTTGAGGTTGTCCTGCAGCTCAGAGCCTTTAACATCAACAAATGAAGTGATGGCTCAGGGAAGTCTGGGTTGTCATTCCCGACTTTGTTCACTTGATAAAACAGAAGCTCCCTCATGTGGTTGGAAAGTGTAGTACATGATCATATACAGTATGCTGATAATGGATCCCTCTCAGTGACGTGACATATCAAGCAAGCCTGTGTCTTTACCAGACACAGAGGGTTCACCAGATCAGAGGCAGTTAAACGGACACCCACGACAAAGAATCAAACTAAAGAAATACATCCAAAATATACATTCAAAGAAATTATTTCCCCATAGACGACTATGAAATAATCAAATGACCACAGCGACCCATTAAAAACCAAACTTGTTATTATCATTGTGATGCAGACAGTGTTAATAGGGTTCAGACAGTGTGAAGAGAGCACAGTGAAGCCTCTATACTCCACCCTCCAACAGTCAGTGTTAGTAGTAACTCCTTCCCAATGTCAGGCTGTGTTTTCACAGAAGGTTAGACTACTACGTTGAGGTGATTATCAATACCTAATACCTGGTATTTTTGGGGCATGAAAATGGTCATTAGCTGGTGGCAATTCAAACTTCAACTCTAACCAGTCTAACCCTCGTCTGCATGCACACACACAAGCCATTTCCCAAAGCAGGCTCAATACTCATGCTGCTCACCTCATTGTAATTTGCACAGTTGGTGAAGACCAGGCGCATATCGGACACAAACTCCTGGACGGACTGGTAGTACTGGGAGCTCCGTAACTGCAGCCTCCTCTTCACCTTCTTCAGGTCCATGGGTTGCTTGATAATCTTGTAGTAGTTTGGCACCTGGTTGAACAAATCTGGTTCAGACAACGTCTCTAACTATTTCAGAGGATGTTGAAAAGTTTCTATTTGCCTTCAACATGAGAGGCAGAGGACAATGAGGCTTGCGGCTTGGCAGAAACAGAAACACAGAAATCAGACATCAACTCCAAAAGGCACTGGAATTGAGGTTTAGATTTGGGGAAATAGTAAACCTTTTTGATGCTTTTGTGTAGGGGTGTAAGAAAATATTGATACACATGAGTATCACGATATTATGTTTTGAGATACTGTATTGATTCTCCAAAACGCTGAGGTGAACCGTCTTTTGAAGGTTATAGCTCAGTTTTAAAGCTACAAATCAAAAAACTGTCATCATATGAAACTAAAGTACCTAAGGAATCCTATCGGTACCAACCATGTCATACTAGCTTGTCAAGAAGGAGGCTAAACAACGCTCCTAAGTCACGCTGAATTTTGGTGAGGAAAACCTGTCATGGCTATTTTCAAAAGAGTCCCTTGACCTCTGACCTGAAGATATGTGAATGAAAATGAGCTCTATGGGTACCCACGGGTCTCCCCTTTACAGACATGCCACTTTATGATAATCAGATGCAGTTTTGGGCAAAAACCAAGTAGTTTTTTGCATGCAGTACAAATGTGTTATTTTCTCCTATTCTAAAAAGCTGTATTTTAATATTTCTGTATACTGGGGTCCCTAAACAGTCTTAGAATTACATAACTTGGGTGTGATTGTAAAGCTGAGACTTTTGTGGGACCAGATACTTTTAGGGCAGTAAACAAGAATGAACAAGAGGAGGGATAACCCGAGCAATTCCAAGAAGGTTCTTAGCACCTATAGTGCTGCTAGGTGACCCCCCTATTTATTTCTAAGATGTTTTTTTGTGTCTTTATTTGATAGCTTGACAGAAGAGACAGACAGGAAATGTGGAGTGAGAGTATGGGGTAAAACATGCAAGAAAGGCCTCAGGCCGTAACTGAACCAGAGATGACGAGGCCACATGGCATGTGCCCCTGACCACCAGGCCACAGGGACACCCTCCTAAACAGTAATCAAAAATAAGAATGTCTTGTCAATGTTGCACTAAAGGTAAGGGAGCACGGAAAAACCAAATGGGTCAAAAATACAGCAGATATTTGTGAAAAACAAAAAAAGCTTCATAAAGTTCAACGACTACAACATTTTCCATTTGCCCCCAGCACGTGGAGAATACTGCAAATATAAATAACCATAAAATAGTCTTTTCTTTTAACTCAATCAGACGTGATTCTGATTCTGATTTACCAACGTGAGGGCTATATGAAATTAGGTTCATTTGTACAGTTCTTCAACGCAAGCATGTCTCAAAGGATTTTATGAGTTCATAAAATTATTAGCCTACCAAGAGCTAACTAATAAATTATCAACCACAAAGCATAAAAGATAGAATAAAGTATGCAATAAAATAAAACAAGAAAAAAAATATGGGGCAGAACAACAACAAAGACGTACGTGGACTAATAAAAACAAAGGAGTAAAAATAAACCTTTAGGAAGGAAGGGAACAAGACAAAAGATACAGGACCTGGGCCGTCAGGTAGTGGAACTGGCTGAACTCTGTGTGTGTGTGTGTGTGTGTGTGTGTGTGTGTGTGTGTGTAGCTACTTACAGAGCTAGGAACAGGTTCCCTGAAGCCCACGCTGAGCTCATGACAGAAGATGTGCAGCAGGAGACGTTCACATTTCTACAGAGAGACGCAGAGAGAGTATTAGCTGCCTTGTACTAATCATGAAGAGGACTTTGAGAGTGTCTTGGCTGTACTGACCCGCTGATCCTCAGGACTCAGGCTCTGCTCTCCTTTGAATTTCTTGCTGTCATCACAGTACTCTATCTCAGGGGTTGTTAGACTTCGGCAAAACGTGCAGAGAAAGTCACCCCTGGGACACAGAAATCACACAGAGGACATTATGTTAACATGACCTTTCATCTGCATGCTCAATGAATTGCAGCCAAAGCCAAATGTTTTGGTAATGCGTGGTGTGCTTAGACATTATATTTAGACGGAGGTATCTGTCTGCTAGTGTGAGCCTGTTACTACAAATCGGATATCAATTTAGTCAATGTCTAAGGGGCCGTACACATGCCGCATTTTTTGCGCCCTCAAATCCATCGTTGTCAATGTAGACGCGTGGCAGGCGTGCTCATGCGCAGGAGTCGAGATGCGCAAGCATTCTCAAGCACCTGTTTTTCAGAACACGATGACCAAAGAACGTATATTGCTAAGAAGTGAAAGTCAATTGTTCATTCCATTGCAACATCAGCGCCCAGCAGCAGAGCTACGCCTCTGCCATTTTGAACTGAAAGAGACTACCAGTAAAACGTCCGCCTACAAAGTGCTGTACAAAAGTAAAACTAAATTATTTCTATTCTATTGTCATAATTAATGTATCTACCGAAATGGCCTGTGTTGAACAATATAAATATTATAAATATGCTTACTATTACAACTATTTACTTACTTACTTATTAAACTGTTTTGTCCGGTCGCTTCCCAGAGGAGCAGAAAGTAAGCAATGGACATGGAAATTAGAAATCCAGCACACAGATTTTGAGAGCAATCTCAAACTTTTTCATGTCAAGAATCCAAAATGGAGTCCAATAGACCACAGACCATGGATGTAGAAGAGGGTCCAATAGACCACAGACCATGGATGTAGAAGAGGGTCCAATAGACCACAGACCATGGATGTAAAAGAGGGTCCAATAGACCACAGACCATGGATGTAGAAGAGGGTCCAATAGACCACAGACCATGGATGTAGAAGAGGGTCCAGTAGACCACAGACCAAGGATGTATAAGAGGGTCCAGTAGACCACAGACCAAGGATGTATAAGAGGGTCCAGTAGACCACAGACCAAGGATGTATAAGAGGGTCCAGTAGACCACAGACCATGGACATAGAAGAGGGTCCAGTAGACCACAGACCAAGGATGTATAAGAGGGTCCAGTAGACCACAGACCATGGACATAGAAGAGGGTCCAGTAGACCACAGACAAAGGATGTATAAGAGGTGGCGGCTGTGGCTCAGAGGACCACCAATCGGATGGTCGGTGGTCCGATCCCTAGCTCCTCCGGTCACATATCATCATATGGTCATCATATCGGTGTGTGAATGAGTATTTAGATTGGATCCTGATGGGTAAAGTTGGCACCTTGCATGGCAGCCTCTGCCATCAGTGTATGAATGTGTGTGTGAGAATGGATGAATGCTGACATGTAGTGTAAAGCGCTTTGAGTGGTTGAAAAACGCTATATAAATGCATAAGTCCATTTACCATTTACCATAAGTTGTGTCCTGTGCTTTTGCCCTGCATGTTAGTAATTAGCCTACAACTACATTAAACTCTGTTGATGTCATGCTGCTGGCACTACTCGCTACTGGCCCATAGCCAGTTGTTTGAGAACAGAGACGTTAATACATCCACCACAGTACAGGCTGACAGCATACAGCCTATGGGTGTATTAGAAGGGCTATTTAAGTGTTCGTACTGAGAAGTTGATTTACCTAAAAAAAGAGTGATCCTCTGATTTAAGATGTCGGTTTATACATCCATGGCAAGGGACTCAGTGGCTTTTTTAGTCCAACATGGTTAGTGGCTATTGTCAAAAAAAGCACCAGAGTTTTGCGTCTTTGCTTCTATACTCTTTGCGGCGGCGGTAAACACAGTTCAACTATGGAAAGCTGCAGCGCGCACTGCATGTCATGTGACGAGGAACAACCAATCACAGCAGGCATATATCTTTTCTCTCTTCCGTAAGCATCGGATATGGTAAATATATGGAGGAGAAGTTAATCATTTTCGTGCAGGGCTACCCGGAGCTTTATGATCTGTTAAACGGACTATTTTACTTGCGTCAACCTTTCCATTCGAGGAAGTCACAACATCCGGTTGAAAGGTCAGCCATATCAAACAGAGAAATCAAGCTGCAATGTTACTGTGAGGGATTTACGGTGGTTGAAATCCAGTTATCTTTTTTTTTTACTTTGTTTAGTTTAGTCAGTGAGGCTTTTACTGCTAAATTACTGCAATTCATTATCGTCATTGCAGCGCGCAGGTTTTGGTTGCTTGGTAACGACAGGTGTGACAGGAACGCAACCTCCAAATCACCTCGGATAAAAGTGGCACGGCTGGCGTTTTCTACGTGTTCTTAGAAGCAGCATATGTACAGCCCCTAAAACATGTTCTGGCTTTAATGTAGCATCTCATCCATTCTACTTTGGCTTTTTTTTGCTCTTTTTTAACTTTGCAGTTCTTCTTGTGTGCATTTGCGTGTTTCAGTATGAGTGCCGTGGCAGTGTGCAACAGCAATTAAACTGTTGTTATAAAAATACACCACCCAAAAACAAAACCACCTATACTGATCACTTACGTTGGAAAGATTTTTATGGTGGGTACATGGCATTTCATGTGGAACACTTTGGGGCAGCGGTCACAGCACAGCAGGTCACCACCGTTGATACAAACAGCACACCAGTCTTCATTGGGGTCGTCCTCTTTCCCACCAGAATTGCCTGTTCCAGCCGACGCCCCTCCCCCTTTGATGTCTGAGTTTCCATTGGTGAGCGAAGCGCCTGCTGTGTTGCTGCTGTTCTCGGAGGATAATGAGGTAGTGGAGGTCATAGTGGAAGTGGAAGAAGAGGCACTGGAGCCATTTAGTCCAGAACAAGATGTCTCAGATTGGGGTTCTGTTTTGATGCGCTCCCCTAAAGCCTTGAGAGCATCCTGGCCGGCAGTTACGACTCCCAATACAGGATGGGGGCTGTTCTCTGGACTGCTCATCTGGCGGTTAAACACACACCAATACATTAGATGGTTTAAACAGTATGATAATCTTCTGAACAATTGTTTTATTTTAATGTATATCTTAGAATACGGTCTGTAAGTCAAAGAATATGTGACATGGAGCAAAGTTTATTTCCTGACTTTTCTTATTTCATCAGTCCTAGCACATGTATAATCTTTTATCTATTTCCCATTTTCCTCCATACTGCAGTCCCATTTTCCATCTTCCTTGTGATCTTCCCAGTTTTCTTTAATAATAAGAAGCGCATATCTGAGTATGTCCAAGGAAAAGTTTGAATGATTCTGTCAGAATTCATCCAGTTATCAGGCATATCTGTTTTTAGCATACTTTACGATGGACATTTGTCTGTCTTGGGTAAGATCATAAATAACTGAACAATTTTTTCAACAATGTAATTGTATATGGTTGAATTTATACTTGTTGAAGTACTTTTATCACACATTTTAAAGCTAATGGATGAAGAACAGTATTCATACCATGCAGGCACTCCTTCCAGCATCTTTGCCCCGCTCGGTCTTCAGAGAAGAAGCTGGACAACTGTAGCCGTCGTCTGTACCAGGCTCCTGCTTCACCCTCACCTGCTCCCCCGCAGCTCCACCTCCTGGCCCCGCCCTCCCCGCAGAGCTACAGCTTAAACACACACAAAAATGAACCATGCAGAAATGATTAACGTAATTGTTTTAACTACAAACCAGTTAAATATTAATTATGACTCCACTTGTTAAGTTCGCTGAGACTGCACAGTGATCATAACTGTAGTGACTTCAGTCCATACAGTATGTTGAACACAGGACAAACAAACACTGCTTGTTTCATTTGGCCCGTTAGTGTTAAAGCTTCAGTAGGCAGTATATTTTTGGCATCATTGGACAAAAATTCCATAATAACCTTTCAGCATATTGTAATTCAAGTGTTCTGAGAGAAAACTAGACTTCTGCTCCTCCTCATGGCTCTGTTTTCAGGCTTTAGAACATCTAGCCTGTGATGGGAGACTTTAGCCAATCACAGGTCAATTCATTGAGAGAGCGTTTCTATTGGCTGTGCTCCGGTCATGTGACCAGATCTTGGCGATCCTTCACCAGATTTCACAATGGCGACAGGGTCACAAACTTTCTCATTTTACAGCTAAACTGTGCACTACAAGATGATTCTGAGAACATCTGAGGAATGAAATATGCATTAACGTAACAAAATATTGATTCATATTGGATCAGCGCTGCCTCGTTTGACTGTTTGGTTGGAGTTTGTGAGTGATTGACAGCCGGCTCTCATAGACGGCAGCTAGACAGCAGACCTCAGATCAGCTCTTACTGGTTGTTTTCCTCCGGTCTGTAACATCTTGTAGATGCCGTTAGGAGCACCGGAGGACACAGAGGCACATCATTTTTTTCAGGTTACCTGTTTCATGTACTACTGTCACAATATAGCGACCATTTTATATATAAAAAACATATCTGAATCATATTTGCTCTAATCTCGCCTACTTCAGCTTTAATAAAGCAAGGCAAAACTAGACCGACACATTCTTTAAGGGGGTTTGGTGATTTCTTGTGTGACAAAGAAGAATATTGGGGTTACTGTTTAAAGTTAGGCAACTAAAACTTCTTTATTAAGATTAGGTAAAGATTACAGTCATTGTTAACTAATAAAATGCTTGTACGAGACAAGGGGTGTCACACTTTCACATCCACCTTCTGTCATTAACCCAGCCACAGGTATTCAAGCGTCTGGTTTAAGCTGCAACACAGACGGGGTCATGCTCTTAGAACGTTGGCTCCTGCTGTTGCTGAGCATATGCAGCTTGGCCAAGTCTCGTCTGTATCGATTGTTGCTTACTTCGATCGTGTCACTCTGACCACTTCATTTTTAGCAGCGTGACTCACTGCTAGAATTAAAAGTTTGGTTAAGTCTTTGGTTAATTTATTGATCCAGTTAATTTGGACTTTGGTGTTTTAATATTTTCTAGAAATATGTTTTGCAACTAAAATACCTTCATATCTTCTTACCTGCCCCTGCTGCCTGTGCTGGACGTGCTTGAAGGTCGTGCTGGTGTGTGGGCATTCGATAGACCTGAAGACAGAAAGGAAGAGGAAACAGGTGATGACGAAGCAGCAGTGATCATTTCTTATTGTACAAGTACATGAAAGTTTAATTTCTCTAGAGACATAAAATATACACAGTATCTAGGAAGGAGATACAGGATATGATGAAGGGTGGACAACATTGCCAATATTTTACACTATATACTTCTATAACATGGTAATGGTATATCATGATAATTTTCTGGAAACTGAATTTAAATGGCTTATACATTAAATAATTTTGTTGCTTTTGTCAATCCAGTGAATTACCTGTGTGGAAAAAGTCACATATGAACATTTGGCAGTATTTTACAGTTAGAGCCAATGGCAGGCCATTATGAATGTGATTAAAACAAAGCAGGAAATAAAGCAAATTAAACAGGAAGCTCTGTGTGATGTGAATGGGAGTCCATCTCCCTTAATGTGTGGTTACCTGAAGATCCAGGAGAATGTGTCGACAGTCCAGGTGAGGGGTTCATGTCCAACGAGCCAAGGTGCTGCTGCGTGCTGGCTGTGATGTAGCGAGACAGGAGGTGTCCAAGGTTGCTGGAACCTGCATCCTCCAGCTAGAAAAGCACAGTGGCAGGGAAAATATCAAGAGAGAATCAAGCTACTCAAGAGGTCAATAGACTTTTGTAAAGGAATATATTAAATAGAAACTTGACTCTCAACCACGGGAAAGAACACCAGTCAATAGACATGAGTTGCATCTGAAATTCCAGACTAACATGCTATTTAGTACGCTAAAACAGTATGTGAGATTTTTTTAGTATGTCTGAATCTTTAGTATGAAAACCAAAAGTACGCAAATTGCATACTATTCCTGATGAAATATTACAGTATGCAAACGCTGGACACTACAGCGGCATAAATATCCCACAATGCAAAAAAGGAGTGACGACAATGTTCATAACAGACGTTGAAGTACAGCTCTGTAACGTCAAGAATGCTTCAATTCAAGTGAAAGTATAAGATTTCACTTTGCGAGGCAATAATATAGTGTTTAAATTAGTTCAGACTGTTATTCTCACACGGTCATTTTGGCCACATGAGGTTGCCGCAGGTTACCATGGTTACACATCTCCAACTAGCAAGGAGGCTCTCAGGAAGTGATTGCTTCAATTACAGCTGAGTGGGTCCGAAAAGATACTGTACTACTGTTTATACACACAAAAGTATGTTGAACGATAGTAACCATATTGGATGTGTAGTGCATAATATGTGATTTCGGATGAAGCCAAACTTGACCTACTTCATAGCAGTCCAGGCCTGAGGACATCTAAATGGCAATATTGGCTCAGTCATAGCGCCACATAGTGCCAATAGGAAGTCAGCGTTATGTGACAAACATCATCCTATTTACATGAAATTTACATTGTGTGATTTCCACTTGATAAAGAGCAACATAATGCATGTTTAGTGCGGGTTCTCCAGCGCCACATAGTGGTTAATCACAGTGGTTAATCACAGTGGTGAGGAGCTGTCACTACATATTTTTTTTTCTCACTGTTTATGGAAAGTTATGAAGATTTTGACTTAATGAAAATGTCTAAATGGAATACTGTTTATTGAATACCCTATATACATAAAATAATATATAAATTATCGGTGTATAGTTAGATTAATTGCACTGTGGGTAATTGTTCTAAGTGCTTGGAATTCCTCTGGATGTAGTGTGATTATCATTTTGGAAGTGGTGAAAAATTTGCAATCAGTCATTTCCTGTGCCACTCAATCCACGCAGGAAATAACGTCTAACTTGTGAGTGCAGTGTCCGATAGTCACAGCGTCCCGCAAGTAGCCCCGATGTGCGATAAGGTGCGTGAGCCCGATGATCGCTGCTCGCAGATTTAATTCTTTTTTTCATGCAAATGAATCGCCTTTTGACGACCTTAGCATGCCCCAAAAGTTGTTAAACCTGGAACTCTCATCAGACGAGGTGACAATTTTAGTATTTTAAGGGTCTCGGGTTTGGGTTTTGCAAAATGGCTCGCTAGCGCTCTCCGGTTTCACCTACATGTATGAAATTTGGCAGACAGATGTAACATGTGGAGACGCACAAAAAAGCCTCTTGGAGGTATGCCCAAAACTCAACAGGAAATCAGCCATTTTTAATTTAAAATGTGATTTTCACCCATTTTTAGCGTTTTATAGGGCATGTACTTTAACAAACTCCTCCTACAGATTTAATCAGATCGACTTGAAATCTGGTCAGGACCATCTTAAGGCCTTAAGGATGAAAAGTTATTCAAATGGTTTCACTGAACGACCTGACCGTGGTGTGGGAGCTATTTTGAGCCATTCACCATCAAACAGGAAGTTGTTGTAACTCCACTGTACATGGTCTGATCTGCCCCAAATTTCTCAGGCATGATAAGAGTCCAGTCCTGAGGACATTTACTTGCAAAAAGACACTCATAGCCCCGCCCCAAGACGTTAGCCACATCCCCTTTCATAACTCATGAACCGTTTGTCGTAGAGTCTTTTAGCAGGCATCATTGCACTCATCAGAGTTCTGGTTTCATTGTGCCTGGCTGCGTCGATCGTCGTCCTGCCAGTACCCCCGATGCACGTGGAGGTGCAAGGGCCCGTTCATCGCTGCTTGCAGCTTACAAATTTGTACTCCTTCTTGGTCTCAAAATGTTCAACTTATCATAATGTTAATTATGCAATACTTTCAATAGATACATTCGATATGTTTTTCATTTCAATTAGGAAATGAATTTATCTCACAGAAATTTAAAAGTAAATTAAAGCTGCAAGCAGCGATGAACGGGCCCTCGCCCCCACGGGCGCGACTTGGGAACGTGTACGTCGGGGCATATACGACATGTATATGCCCCGACGTGCACGTTCCCAGGCCAATACTCTTATAAAACATGTCGAATTTTGGGAAGATTGGACAATGTATAGTCAATTTACAACAACTTCCTGTTTTTTGGCGAAAGGCGGTTATTCGCCACCACGCCACGGCAACATAGTTCGATAACTTTTTAATCTTTGGATAACTTTTCATCACAAAGGTCTTAAGATTCTACTGATTTGAAGTAAAATACTTAAATTACATGAAAAACACATATTCCAAGATGGCCGACTTCCAGGTGGGCGGAGCTAATGAAACCCGATGACGAATATGTTAGCAATAATGAGCAGGATGTACCTACCAAATTTCATGAATATAGGATCAACTTTGACCAAACTACGGCCTTCGGCGCATTAGGGGGCGCTATAGAGCCCACTAAACACGCTGAACTAAATCGCTGTACGTTCATGTAAAGTTCACAGGTGTCCATCTTTTTGACAACTTTCATGAGTTTTCGAGTATACCAAGGGCGTTAAAGGCATGTTCATAGGCTAAAAGACATAAGGTGGCGTTAGAGAGCCAACATGCCATGCCCAAGCAAAATTTCACAACTAAATCATCAAGTAATTACTAGTTTGGATGTGCGTGTAAAGTTTCATGAGTTTTTTTGCATCCTAAAGTCTTCAAACATGTGTTCGTAAATTTTAAAATCACGCAGGATGTCCACGATGGCTGACTTCCTGTTGGCCGAAAAAATCTCAAAAATATTTAACACGAACTTCAAGATGTATGCAATGACATACTTGAATTTCGTGAAGATCGAAGAAACTTTCCCTGAAAAACTGCCTACATTAGGGGGCGCTTTCTCGCCCGCTGACGACACCCGAGCCCAGTTACTACAGAACTTTGAATTTCGCGCCACTTCTGACGCATATTCCACTTTTGGTGAGTTTTTGGGGATGGAAAAGGTCCCAAAAACGCAATATTCCAGAGGAAAAAGAATAATAATACCTAGAAAAACAATAGGTTTCCTTGCACTTTCGTGCCAGGACACCGTTGGGGTCCTGGCACTTTCGTGCTTGGGCCTTAATAACAAAGGAAATGTTATGAATCCTACAAAAACAACGAATAATTGGTTAGACTGTGCGCACCTGAATGGGCGGGATCTCAGGTAGGCAGGGCAGGTTCTCAGGATTGGTGACGGAGGGGATGAGCTCGATGGGACCTATGATAGGGCTGGCAGGGCCGCGGTGAGCGTGGGCACCTGCCATACTGGCACTGGTGGGACTTGTGGGGTTGGCATTATGGAGGGATGCCACCGGGAAAGGGCCTGCATGCCCTGGGTTGGAGTGCTGCACAGAAAAAGAGAGAGGGATGGATTGATGAAAAGAAGACCATAGGAAGGAGGGAAGGAAGGACAATGAAAGTGAAGGAAGAAAGAAAAAGGAAGGGGAGAGGTCAGTGTATCTTTTGGTCATTTGATTTTCCTTTCACAAACGGATATAAAAAAAAAAAAAAAAAATGAGTTGTTACTTGATTTTAGTTTTAAAATACAAAAAATAAAATTGAAATGCAAGGCGTTTTTCTTCATCAGGGTCAAAAAGGGATGAACTTAACTTAAAAAACAGGTTGAGTTTCATTTCCTATTTCTAAAAACAAAAATTAAATCACCAGAAGACAGAAATGAAAAAAAACACCCATTTTTTCATATTCTGAGACCGGAAGTTGCCATTTACAAAGTAAGAGTGCGTATGAGGACGGTGCTGTGTGTGAGGACGGTGCTGTGTGTGAGGACGGTGCTGTGTATGAGAGAAAACAGATAACAGACTGTCTTCACACATCAAAGGTCTCTTCCTGGTTATACTACAATTGGTTTAATTTATACGAAGTTTGCCCGCTACAATGGTCTTCATTGCAACGATACAACATTCTTTTTTAGTATTGTAGCATAACCATGAAGAGACCATTGATATGTGGAGACATTTTGGTGGCACTACACTTTATATTTTTCCCATTAAAAATTCACCAAAATTATGCAAAAGTATATTTGTCCAAACTAAGTGTTGTAGTACAACTATGAGGAGACCATTGATGTGTGAAGTAATTTTGATGGTACTACACTGTATAATACTGAAGTTATTGAATATTCTTCCCAATACAAAATCATGCAAAAGCATATTTCGTATATTTGAACGGCTAGTTTTGATTAAAATGAGGTTGTAGCTCGTTGTCTACCTTACTAGTTAGTTACTCTGCAGTCATGTCTTCTTCCCTGAGACACACTCTTTTATTATTTAAAAAAACGACGTACTGATCCATGTCCATCACCTTCAGTTACACAGCAGCACCGTACTTTTTTCTCTCTCATACACAGCACCGTCCTCACACGCAGCACGTACTCATACGCACTCTTACCTTGTAAATGGCAACACCCGGTCACAGAATATGAAAAAACAGGCGTTTTTTTGTGTCTGTCTTCTAGTGATTTTATTTTCTGTTTTTAGAAATAGAAAATGAAAATCAACCCGTTTTGTTAAGGTAAGTTCATCCCTTTTTGACCCTGATGAAGAAAAACGCCTTGTATTTAAAATTTTTTTTTTTTAAAATGAAAATCAAATAAACACTCATTTTTTGTTTTTTAATATCCGTTTGTGAAAGGAAAATCGAATGACCAAAAGATACACTGACCGTGAGAAAGGAGGGACGACAGGAACAAGTCAAGTCAAGTCATTCACTGAGTTTTAGCAAAAAAACATTTTGTAGGAAAAACAACATGGTTGCATGATCATGCATTTGGGTGATACATGCTCCACAAGACACAAATGACAAAGTAGGAAAAAGGTGCCAAACCCCCGATTGTAGTAAGAAACGAAACCTTTGGTGGCTCATCTCAGATTCTATAGACATCTGGACACAAAGAAAAAGGGGCTGAATATAGTGGAGGTGTCTCTTACCTAAGCTTACATGCAGGCAGTAAATGTACACTTTCATACTGTTATCTGCAAATAATCAGCTTTATATGTATAGATATATTGGGAAGGCAGTGCAAAGGAGTATTGATGATGAATGATGAAAACACATGTATAACAAAGTTTTAATTGGTTCGTCTGCAGTTTGGATATGGATATTCAGGTATGCCCGTATTTCAATTAAAGAATTTGATCAAATTTAAATTTAATTTGCCTGAACAAATCCTTTCATTTCATGACCTTGAATAGTTAATGTTAGGCACTGACCTTGAATAGTTAAGGTTAGGCATTGGCCTTGAATAGTTAAAGTTAGGCATTGACCTTGAATAGTTAAGGTTAGGCATTGACCTTGCATAGGATACATAGTCAGACAGTGAGTCTCTTGAGAATTTTTGCAGTTGTCAGATCAGATTTTGCAGTTTGCGGGCTCCCTTCTAGACACGACCATTTAATAATGCATGGGGGGAAGCAGCGCCTTTTGTAGTCCATCTTCGGAGTTTCACCACAGCAGACCTGCATCAATAACATCCGCCGCCATCGCATCATAATTACGGAGCCTATAGTGTAAGTGCAGTCGGATGCTCTGAGCGCTGCAGTTGTCTTTTCCTAAGTCCTTATGAACTCTCTCTCACGACGTTTACCATCGAGGTCAAGGAAAAGTGGTTAGGAAAAGACATTAAGATTTAATTTTTCAAAAATCTGTTTTGCAAATGTTTTATGAGGAGGGAAATGCTCTTGACATATTTATTGACCTCAAGGATACACACAATGTGTTTTGGTGAGTAACACTGAATGTTAACATAACTTTTGTTTGTTTGGAAGAGAACTCCAAAGGTCCATTTATAAACTTGAAAATGAAAATGCAAACTGGACTTTTGCTTTGATTTGTTGTCTGAATTCTGTTAAAAAAAAATAACACAGACAAAACATTGTGTTGCATTTTCATTTGAATAAAGGCATCATTGTCCCAAACAGGAACTTCACAAAACATTATGTAACATGTAGCCATTTTTGCGGGCTACGGTTTTGTTTCCACCGTTATCAATCCGCTTTGGGGACGAGTCTAAGATCCAGGTACTTTGAGGGATGGCCAGCAGTGCTGTCTATCATAAGTCGTCACATTACAATAAGGGCAACTACAACAAACAGCATGTCTGGTATCTGACAGAAATGGAGATAAAACACACAGCCAAACACTGTTGTGGGCCACCAACCAGCTTGTACCTGCCCCACTCCTGAGGGAAAGATCTGGCACTTCAGCTGCTAAATGCTCCACTATGTTCACCAGCTAGTCGCTAACTGTGTCTGCCTGCTGTTTGGTGCTGAGCAGGTAGTATACAGTGAGTTTCCAGAACTTTTTCATTGAAAACAGCTGCCTGTTGCAGTCAAAAATGATGCTATGAGAGTGGCGAATCAGAGGACACCATTAGCCTGCTTAGG
Source organism: Sebastiscus tertius (assembly GCA_916701665.1). Taxonomy (NCBI): domain Eukaryota; kingdom Metazoa; phylum Chordata; class Actinopteri; order Perciformes; family Sebastidae; genus Sebastiscus; species Sebastiscus tertius. The sequence goes on along the minus strand of CAKAOH010026249.1, from coordinate 6,132 downwards.
TTTCTGTCCAAGGTTGAGACATCTGCCAAAATAAATAAAGGCATAGTAGTCTGGTTGCAGGCTGTCAATGCTTTCTTTGGGCTTGAATGTGTCTGGCTGAATAAAGCTACTGCAAATGAAATCGCAAAGCCCCATTCCATATCACGATAGGGTTATACTTGGCAGTAACATGTCATTTGTCAATGGAGTTTTCAATTTACTTTGGTCAAATGCATTTTCAAACATGAAAATGGAAGTTAGATTTTTCAATTTAAATGTATGATATAATTTATAATTTTCACTTTGATTAGATTATTCTATCTTAACACTGGCAGCTCTGAACTCAATACTTGAGAAGGAGAAAGATGGATAGCAGTGCTACCAGCCTTCTTTTTAAGCATATACATATAAAGATTTCACAGTCAGCCATTAATATCAGCCTGACTTCAGACTCTGCCTAAAAAAATATTGGCTGACCAATACTTTTTTCAAATAAATACAGAACATAAACAATAATCTTTTTATAAGAATCCTTTAAATTATTAATATTATTTTTTAAGGATTGTGTGGGACATTTTACAGTTGAAAAATAAACCTGTTAGAGACCTCTGGTGGACAAACTGTGTACTGGCCTCACCACTAATTATCTTATTCTAAATTAATTCTAAAGAATAAAAACCACAATCATACCCACAAACATGAAAAACTAGATATAATTGTTTGGAACCAGGCTGCTACTATGTGCAAAACAGCTACTGTATATGAAACTTCATTTAAATGTCTGTTAGTATTCACAAATTATTATTTTTTGTATTAGATAGAAAAGGACACACAAACAATATACGGCAAATACTGTATATTTCTTTCTTAGGCTGCCTCACCTTGTGTATCTATACATATCGGGTTAAACAATCTTTAACACATTTGTACATCAGTACAGCAGTTTCAGTTTGTAACATTTACAGCAACAGATGTGTTAGACAAAAAATTAAATCACATATACCCAAATGACCTCTGTTTATCCATTTCCATACAGTGAAACCTGAGTGTGTTTGCACTGACCTGTCTCTGTAGCTGAGGCTGCATCATGGTGGGATACTGCTGTCCATTATGTCTCGGCTGAGCCGTGGGCATTCGGCCCTGCGGTGGACCCGCGATACGCATATGGTGGGAGGAGGGGTACATGGGGGGACCTGGCCCACCATTCATACCCCCAGGCCCTCTTGGTAGCTGCTGCATACTGATGAGCCTCGGAGGCTGTCGAAAGTCATACATATACATTGACTGTGTAAAACCAGATCAGTGGATGAGCACAACCACAGCAATTTATGCAAACAGAGAGCGATTTTCAGGGTCATGCAACTATAGCAACAAAACATATAATTAATGCCGACATGAGTAGATTTATCGATCTACAGTAAACAAACTGAAAACTTGAGTTATCAATTCAACACTTCATACATCCTTTAAAAATACCAAATATCCACTGGTTACTGCTTGCTTTTTCTTATTTAACACGAAAATCATATATTTTAAGGCTTTTGACTGGACAAATTAAGTGATCTTAGATCACTTTGGGTTCCTGTCCCTTGTGATGGCCATTTTGTCCTTTCTTAAAATTTAGTTGACTAAAATGATGATTAATAGACTAATTAAAAAAGAAGGGAAAGAAAGGTAATTCATTTTCATCCATTTCAGTGCAGAATAAAAGTCAACTTCCAGAGACCTGTTCCTTGCTTGAGATACGTTCTCCATCACAGGCAACACTTAATAAAAAAAAAAGGATTAAGTTAAGTAGTCGTGTGGTGATGCCGTGGCAAGTAGGGACTGTCTCCCTGTTGGAGGGTTCAAGGCTGCTGCCAAACAGCAACAAATTCAAGCAAAAGACTAAAGTCCCAATTATTCTTTTTACACAACCTCCATGCCTGCTTAGTTGTTTTCTTTTTGGTTGTGTTTTGTGACAAAAAAGCCCATGCACGCAATGTTTTTTGCAGTCGCATGATGTCCGTTTTAACACACCACAGGTACGAATTTTCAGTTCCTGCTCACAAATGCATTACCACACAACGTACGATAAAATTAAAATAAAGTTAATGAACTGTTTACTGTCTATCTCAATTCAGTTCAAAGTCTCTGCAAGTTGACTTTCAATGTGAAACCGCAAGCTTTGGAAAAGAATTTACAACTAAGTCATTCGTAGTTAATGACCTGAAAAATGTAGCGGTCTTCTCAGGCTGCTCCATTATAAATATTCCTAATCTTGTATAGATAGACCTCTATCTGGTAAAGCTCTCAGATGTCTGGAGAGATAAAATACTGTGATAAAATAAAAATAAAATAAAGAAAATAATTCTCTGGTGCACCAAGAACAAAAGTGAAGTAAGCTCCAAATATTTTGGCGAGTCACTAGGGTCGATTGGAGCACATATTTTCATTGTATTCCACAGTGGTACCCTAACTGGTGAGTGTTTTCCATACCTGCTGCTGACCCATAGGTGGACCGGCCTGTCTGGCGTGCTGCTGGGACATTTGGGAAGCGATGCGCATCTGTTGCTGGATCTGCTGCTGGTGCTGCTGCTGGTGCTGCTGCTGCTGCTGCTGCTGCTGCTGCTTCTGCTGTGCGTAGGCCGCCTGCTGCATGTGCTGCAGCCGGAGCTGGGCCAGGTTGATCTGTCCTGGGTGTTTGCCGTGGTGACCTTGGCCTGGGGAAATCGGTGGTCCTCCTACCATCACACCGGGCGGTTGCGCAGGTGGAGGTATCTTCTCGATTACCAAATTACCTACATTAAAAAGACGAGGTATAACAATAAGCATTATTTAAAGGATTGTACATGGTCTAGATAGGTGTGAAATATTCCTTTATTGTACTTCTGCAACAGAGCACTTTAATCTATTGCTTACTGCTTCATTTTCACGCTGTTTATAGCCACTGTACAGTAAGGCAAGACATGAGCTGCCATTCTGCTTTGTACTTGGAGTACACAGCAACGTGACAGATTTTTTTCCGGTCTAGAGTGCAGTATTAAATGATTTTCTTCAGAAAAAGGCAAAGAACTGCTGTTGCGCTGAACACTAGACTGAGACTACAATCAATTGACAGTACAATAGAGTTATTGTCAGTCAGATAATGAGTGTCATGGAGAAGTAAGCATGCAAAAGACCATGAAATATCTGATGAAACACATTTCAATGGCATTTCAGACTGTTCTCTCTTAATCTTGATTAGAATAAGTCAATAAGAGGCTGAAAGTTAATATATAAGACAGAAATATTGACTGAGGAAGGATGATAATAATAACGTAATAGGCCTCTCTCACCTAGATTCACCACGTTTTTGGCCCAGAAGGTGGGGTCACAGAAGAAGCGCACAACTCCGTTGGCCTGGGGCGCTGGCTCCAGTCTAGCCTTAAAGAGCTGGCGAAGCTGGAACAGGATCTACACACACACACACACACACACACACACACACACACACACACACACACACACACACACACACACACACACACACACACACACACACACACAGGTTACTGAGTCTGGCTGAAAAACAAGCAGCCCATTTGTCAACATGCCCACTGGGAGTATTATTCCGCAAACTCACTATAAGGTAATCTCAATTATCTAAATTGATGACTGTCTTGAGCGTAAAAAATAAATAAACCCATCCACACATGGGAAAAAAACCTGGTTTTGCAACTTCACCGATCTAGAAAAGGCTAATCCACCAGAAGTGTACTCCAAACACAATGTCATGATCTATCCAGGACATACAGAAAAATACCTATGTACTAGTTACAACCCTATGCAGACATAACTCAAAAGTTCCTAAAAACTAGAATTTAACACTAAAACTAGTATAATTTTTCTAATGTACAGCAAAAAATTGTGATCAAACCAGACCCAAGTGCAATGCTTTTTTCGTAATGACAAACCAGCCATGTTGTCTGCGGTGTAACTTCAGTTTTGTTCGGGGAACACTGTCGGCTTTAGCCTCTCCAACTGCTGAAAATCTGAGGCTCATGAGAAACATACCAGCCTCTTGCTGTAGAGCAGCGCTGTGCTGCTGCCAGTAGTGATGGCCCATTGGCAGAAGCTGAGCACATGGTGGATCTGTTGGGCCAGCTGGGTGGTATCCTTATGTTGAGTCACAAGCCTCATACTGCGCTCTTTGGTCACACTCTAGACAGAAGTGAGATTATTCTGGTTAAGGGACTGCTACTGAAAGAGGCTAGATAAATGAGTGTTCCAAGCTATTACAAAAATGTTAGAATAATATGCATAGAGATGGATTGGATAATTAGATTTGATTAGATTAAAATGTAATGATCCCTGTGGGGAGCTTGGGTTATTACAGCAGTCTATAATAGAATGCAGCAAAAACATTTAAATAAATAAAAGCTCAGCAAATGGGGAAGTAGTCAAGTATATACAATATAACAAACCAGATTCAACGACAGAACTGAGTAAAGACATGACGGGGGAAAAAGTCACAACAAGGCTATTATAGAGAAGTTGGCATGAGAAAGAGGAAACTGTGTAATTCATGGCATGTGACAACATATTTAGTAAACAGAATGCATCGAAATATCAAGATACATTTAATATCTATAAAAGGGCTGTCAATAGATTAAAATATTTGATCGTGATTAATCGAATGATTGTCCATAGTTAATCGTAATTAATCGCAATTCAAAAATGTACCTTAAAAAGGGAGATTTGTCAAGTATTGAATATTCTGATCAACATGGGAGTGGAAAAACATGCTTACTTTATGCAAACGGATGTATATCAGTCAATTACCAACACAAAACAATGACAGATATTGTCCAGAAACCCTCACAGTTACTGCATTTAGCATAAAAATATGCTCTAATCATAACATGGCAAACTGCAGCCCAACAGGCAACAGCAGCTGTCAGTGTGTCAGTGTGCTGACTTGACTATGACTTGCCCCAAACTGCATGTGATTATCATAAAGTAGGCATGTCTGTAAAGGGGAGACTCGTGGGTACCCATAGAACCCATTCACATATCTGGAGGTCAGAGGTCAAGGGACCCCTTTGAAAATGGCCATGCCGGTTTTTCCTTGACAAAATCTATCATAACTTTGGTTACGTTTTCTAGTTTCACAGGATACCAGTTTCTTCACTCTAGCTTTAAAACTGAGCCTGCTACAACCTTAAAAATCACAAGTTGCATTAAAACAAATTTGCGTTGACGCATTATTATCACGTTAACTTTGACAGCCCCAATCTATACTGGGAAAAAAAAGTTTGTAAACTTGTGTTTGGTGGATTATTTCTCTGTTGTATCAATGCTAATGGTCATTGTATTTTACATGGTTGGAAAGCCTGTTTATTTACCTTCACAATGATGTCCAACCTGTAAGGATCATGCATTTGTGGGATGAGGAGCACAGCTGATTATGTGGGTAGCGCCCAAGAACAATGTTCCAAAATGCTATGCAAATGGTAAACAGTGTATTGTCATAAGGCTACCAGGAAGCCTGCAATGACTGTCCTTCACCGTCAGGCCTGTTTGCGCTGGTCAACACAGACAATGGAACCTGAACATGTGGGGGAATGTCATGTTCAGTGATGAGTCCAGGTTCTGTCTGCAAAAGTTGGATGGCAGGTTAGACTGAGATGCTGATTGTTGCACCGATGGAGTGGGGGCAGTGTCATGGTGGGGGGGGACATCTCCCTCACTGGCAAAACAAGGCTTGTCATCATTGAAGGCCATCTCACTGCAGTGAAATATCGGGATGAGATTCTGCAGCCAGTGGCGATCCCATATCTCCACAATCTGGGACCTAACTTCATCCTCCAAGATGACAACGCTCGCCCCCACAGAGCCAGGGTTATCACAGACTACCTCCACAATGTGGGAGTAGAGAGAATGGAACGGCCTGCCAAGAGTCCACACCTCAACCCAATTCAACACTTGTGGGATCAGCTTGGGCGTGCTGTACGTGTTAGAGTGACCAACACAACCACGCTGGCTGACCTGCAACAAATCCTGGTTGAGGAATGGAACGCCATCCCACAGCAACGTGTGACCAGGTTGGTGACCAGCATGAGGAGGAGGTGCCAGGCTGTTGTGGCTGCGTATAGATCTTCCACCGCTACTGAGGCTCCTGACGGTGTATTA
>CAKAOH010026245.1:4398-27004 GCA_916701665.1 Sebastiscus tertius | reverse complement strand
TGTGATTATCATAAAGTGGGCATGTCTGTAAAGGGGAGACTCGTGGGTACCCATAGAACCCATTTTCATTCACATATCTGGAGGTCAGAGGTCAAGGGACCCCTTTGGAAATGTCCATGACAGTTTTTCCTTGCCAAAATGTAGCGTAACTTCGTAGCATTATTTAATCTCCTTTGTGACAAACTAGTACGACATTTGGTTGGTACCGATAGATTCATTAGGTTTTCTAGCTTCATATGATACAAACAAACAGACGTCATTCTGCTCAATGAAGCTCAAACATCACAATCAGTGAACAACAAGAAAAACATGTTTTTGACCTGACGGCAACTTTGAGGCAAATTGTTTTCAATTGCTACCTTTCAAATTATCATAAATAAACACGTTATTGATGTTGTATCACAGCTGACTTTCACTATGAACAAAAGGAAGAAAGCAGCATGAAGAATATTGAATATATCGTTTTTGTGGTTTTGTTCTCGACCGCCAGCGGCACAGACTAGTCTGGGACGCCACTTAAATGGTCTTGTCTTAAAAAGAAATGATCAAGAGGGGGGTGGATTTTCTCTCTCTTGTGTGATCTTCAGTTTACCTGTAAGTTCTGAGTTGTTATATATTATTATCAAAGTTTTTCAGTTATCAAAGACACAACATGTACAGAGCTCTGCGCTGGTGCTTAAAGAGAAAGCACGCTTCAACACCACCGCTCGTATGTGGAGTATGTGCAGGCAAAACGTCAGATTTAATTAGGCGGTGGTTCTGTGAGGAAGTGAAGTGTAATCACATAAATACTGAGAAAATGAATGTGTGTATTTCCTGGTTGACGTGGGTGTTCGGTTGTTTTCTGTAAGGATTTACTGCCCGTTGTGTCCCTGTTTCTCCGGGGATATTGGATCTTTCTTTATGCTATTTTGGTGATTGATGCAGCTGCAGTTTGGGCTCAGAGGCTCTGGCTCCTCTGTTGTCTCACATATCAATATGCTGCTTCTTTTACAGCTGAGGAAACACTGATTATTGGCATTCAAGCACCTCGTTTATATCTGTTATAAAAGGAAATCTGCCACTTTGCATGTTCCAGTCCATTTATTACAAATTGCATGTATCATACTTTAGTGCTCACCGTTTTCCAAAGAATACCATGAAGACTGAAGCAAAGAATGTTTATTGATAAGTAGTGAAAGTCATTTGTTCGTTCCATTGCAACATCAGCGCCCAGCAGCAGAGCAATGCTTCCTCCATTTTGGACTGAAAGCGACTACCAGACACCAGTAAAACGTCCGCCTACAAAGTGCTGTACGAAAGTAAAACTAAATTATTTCTATTCTATTGTCATATTCAATATTTCTACTGAAATGTCCTGTGTTGAACAATAAACATATTACAAATATTCATATTATTATAATGATTTACTTATTTATTTATTAAACTTTTTGCCCGGCTGCTTCCCAGAGGAGCATAAAGTGAGCGATGGACATAAATGGAAGTTATGAAAAAATCCAGCACACAGATTTTGAGAGCAATCTCAAACTTTTTCATGTCATGGATTCAAAATGGAGTCCAACAGACCACAGACCATGGATGTAGAAGAGGTTGTGTCCTGTGCTTTTGCCCTGCATGTTAGTTAATAGCCTACAACTCCATTAAATTCTGTTGATGTCATGCTACTAGCACTACTAGCTACTGGCCGATAGCTGGTTGTTTGGGACGTTAATACATCCACCATGGTACAGGCTGACAGCATACAGCCCATGGGTGTATTAGAAGATAATAAAAGTGATGAATTACAGCCAATATATCCATTATTACAGTCGCATACAGCTAGCAGGAAGCTGGCAGAACCGGATATATCATATGAGCGTGCAGGGCGGTGCAGTCCCGTGGGTCTGATGCACGTTCATTATGGCGAGGAAAATAACTCTGGATTCAGTTATTAGTTCATTTTACTACTTTTAGGACATAATGATTAAATGAAGGATATTTAAGTGTTCCTACTGGGAAGTTGATTTACCTAAAAAAAAAAGATCCTCCGATTTTCAGACGTCTCTTTATACATCCATGGACACAGCCTCTTTGGTGGTTTCAGTTCAAAATGGCGGCAGCACTACCGAGAGATTAGTGAGTTTTGTCTCTTTGCTTCTATAGTCTTTGCCCGCGACTCGGCCCCGGATAAGAGGAAGATAAAGGCTGGATCTGCGCCCTGCTCTCTATTCGGGTCACTCTGTGTATAAACATGTTGGGACTGTCGTGTTTCTGACCTTTTTAATTGACACGTTGACCTTTAGGTGTCAGCTTCCAGTCTGTCCTCTCGTTAGTGAGTGAGCACTGAGAACCGTCACGCTGTCACATCACCGGCTGAATGCTGACACTGTGGAGTCTCATCACACCTCTCTCTCTGTGTATGTGTGTGTGTCTGTGTGTGTGGACAGACAGTTTGACGTTGACTACTGTTGACTACTTGCTGTCAGACTCTACAGTTTGGGTCGCTGTGGGTGGAGGATCAGCAGCAGAACAACAACGTCCAGTAGCAGCGGATCAACGTCAGCTCAGCATTCGTCAAATCTGAAAGAAGTTTCCACCGAGAAAAGTTTCCATGATCTTTCTTCAGTTATTATATAATTACTGATGTTATTAGAGCATCAGACAGTAGTAAAAAGTTTTTACATTTCCGCTGATTCTTGTTTTCAAACATTACAGATTCTTCGGTTTGTTCACGTATTCCTTGATCAAATATTTAATATTTTTCCAGATCTACTGTCGACTTGTTATTTTATGCTGATACTCATTTTGTTGAATGAGAACTTGCCATAACCAACTAACAACTATAGTTTTCAAGGAATTGTAGATTCGACTGACAAGACAATTGAATTATTATTTAAGCTTTCCTTGCATTAATCGACTCAGCAGAAAAATACAAAACATTTGTTTTTTAAATGATTGACTAATTTATTAAACATTTACTGATTCCAGCTTCTCAAATATGAGGATTTGCTGCTTTTCTGTGTTTTATTTGTTGCGTTTTGGATTGTTGATCAGACTAAAAAAGATATTTAAACACCTTTGGGCACTAGGAATTATTTTTGATATTTTATAGAATACAAATTGATTAATTGGGGAAAAACAATTGATAGATTCATCAATAATGAAAATAGTTGCGGTCCGTTTTAGTGACCAAAATGTTTAAAGCCACCATGGAGACTGAGGCTGAGCCAAGCCTACACTGTATTTCTTTTACATCACTGACACATTTCCATTTCAGATAAGAGGACTAAGAACAGACTGCATGGAATAATAACAGAACAAGAGTTTTTACATGTGACTTTTTTGGAACATATTTGATTATTGCAGCAGTTTCTCAGAATATAAACAAAGCCTTAAACATTAAAGTGCATTATTAACTGCAGTTTAAATACAACTGTAAACCTGTACCGTGGTGGATGGAACAACCGGTTGTCGGCCAGTAGCTAGTAGTGCTAGTAGCACGGCATAAACTGAATTTAATGGAGTTGTAGGCTATTTACTAGGAGTTATATATACAATACCTCTTCATTTCACTACAAAAACCTAAATAAGGACGCAGCTGGCTCGAGGGAGATCGCCTGAAAGTTTCCTGCTTGCTGTTGATTTTCAGTAAATATCACAATATAAAACATGTGTTTTCAGTTTAAAAAGTAAAAGCATAAGAAGATATCAAGTATCCATCTTTAAAATGGTTACCTTTCCAGTCTGATCCGGAGCACACAGCTGATAGGTACACGGTTTGTTTACATGACGTAACCGAAAGTTACAGATTCAGTGTGGACAGAGAGCGTCCGATGTTAGGATAAATAAATAATAACCTTCTTATCTTGTTGGTTTCTTATTCTGTCATTAAGAAGACACAACAAGGTTGATATTATTCATCATTACAATAATTGATTAGCTCTGTGTTGATATAAAAAATATAGAAATCCCTACATGTACTTTTGGCTACGGCCACTAGGAGCCCCCTGAACCAACGCAGACTGCCCCTATGCCAGAGATGTGTTTCCTCCTCCAACGTGATTCTAATTACGCCTCAACAGGATCAACTTTTAACATTTTGTGTTGCGTTTAAAGAGAGTTTACTCTTCAAACCAAGTGAAGTGTAGATTCCACCCTGACTGGAGTGTAAACTGGGGATTGGAGCCCTGCAGAAGTTTCCATGTTTGATTCAAAGTGATGTCCTCAGAAGCAGCGATGACACACACACACACACATCTTAAAAGAATTATTTATGAAGAGGATAAACTGTGGGAGAGTTTTCTGTTTGATCGCTGCTGCAGCTGCACAGTTTGATCCACTGTTAGTGATTCACCGACTTTATCAGGTAACACTGAAGACCTCAGTGTGTTCCTGAGTGTTTGTTTGTTGGTATTGACAGAAAAAAATCAGGATGAAGTCATGGAGACACGTTAAATAAACACTAATCAACAAGTTGCTCCTCCATCTCTGAGCTCCATCTTACTACTACTTCATGCATTACGTTTAGCATTAGCTCATGCATTAGCCGCGGCCGCCATGACAGCGGTGATTGTCTTTCCTTCTTCAGTCAGCTCGGTTCTCTATTGGCTATTGTTCTTTCTGTGTCATCGGCTGTCCTCGGGGTTCCCCACACACAACAGGATATCCCATCGTAAATATTGAACATGTTTAATATTTACGATTTTATGATTTGTGTAAAAAACACTCTTAACATACCTCACACCACAGGAACATCTGGAAAGATCATCTTTAGAACCATCAAACAATCAGGGCTTTGCTGACGATCGTCAGGAGGAATCAGACCCAAAATCAGCTGGATTCTCGTGTAGTGTGTACCCGGCATTAGAGACAAAATTATTATCATATAAGGCTACGAAAATGAGAACTATGAGGAGATGTTCAACCAGTCAAAACTAAACAATAATGTGAAAGACGGATAAATGGACAAATGAAAGCAGAGCAAAAGCAGGGTGACAGTAGTAGCACCTGATTAGTTAAAACTTTCCTCCATCGCTCAAAATATCCTTTTATCAGAAATTGATTCAGCTGTTTGACCTGTTGCATTACCATTAATCCATTATTTAGAAGCACCTTTCAATCAGTAACGCCTCTGTCAGTAAAGTTATCTGATGTTCGTAGAGCAAAATTTTATTGATGGACTAAATTCATCCACTGAGAATTAGACAGGAAGCAGCAACAAAACAGCTGAGACAGACTACAAAAACATGCAGGCAGCACACCGACAGTCGGGTATCTTTCATGCTGCAGAAGGAACGAGTGAGTTCCAGGATTAATGTTGGCAGTCAAACATCTAAATCTTCAATTCCTAAAATGCATCTCAAGGAGAGAGGAGAGAGGAGAGAGGAGCTATGAGCGAGGATGCACTGGTATATCCTTCGCCGAAGTCTTTTCAGCACCTGTGATGAATGAAAGAGGCGTGACACATTCTTGTCACATTATGCCACGTTGTGAATTAAATTAATAGTCAATATATAAGTTGTCAAGAACATTGTTCTGCTCATCTGACAGAGATCATAAAATACAGCGGTATAACAATCCAATGGACAGCTGACACACTGGTGTTTCTGAGCGTGCATAAACGGATTTGGGTGTGTTTTTTCCCATGAACCAGAGTGTATTTCACCGGTGTTTCTGACTGCAAGTAGCTGGACATGGGTGTGTTTACACCCAAGTGTATGTCACCGGTGTTTCTGACCGCAAGTAGCCAGATTGATTGTGTTTTTTTCCCGTGAACCAGACTGTATTTCACTGTTTTTTCTGAGTAGCCATGACTGGGTGTGTGACGTGTGTCAAGGCAGGTGTATTGCTCAGGCCCCAAGGAAGCACAGTGTTGAGTGTGAAGTTTTTTGTAAGAACAGTTCTCGAGAAATCCGAAAGCAGCTGCAATCGAGGTAAAATACTTAAGTGAAAACTGTTCTCGTGAGTCCTCGCTCCTCAGAGCAGAAATAGAGCGCTGTAACGTCCTTCATTATGGCGCACTGGAACCATTTCCTGGTCAAGCAAGGAGCGGGAATTGGGATGGAGTGTCGTCACTCTGCTGTGATCTTTAATGATATTCATATATTGATATTCTGTAATTCTGTCATTCATTAACAATCACAGCTCAGAAGTGACAGTTGTCTGTGTTGCCATATCGGATCAAAACACCAGAACTCCAACAGCGATCAAGCATCAGACTGCCTGAAGAGTTTATCCTCTTGGTAAACACTCCACCTTCTGTGTGGGATTAAAATTTCAAAGCAGTGTTGGAAGGCGTTATCTGTACAAGAGAACATGGGGAACACCAGCAGAGTCCTAGTTTACACATTTCTACCACCTCTGGAGTCCAGATGTTCAGATGAAACCTCCCACCTGTAGCCAGAAACCTCCACGTTAAAGAGCCCCTGAAGGCCTTCAAACAGCAGAGAGACACACAAGCAGGAGTTTTAATGAATTGTGATTGTTAAATGCAAACAGAAGAAGCAGAAAATGACGATGCGAGGAGGAAAATAGACCACAAAGAGTGAAAAACGCTGAGCAGTCTTTTTGACTGATGTCTCGAGGAGGTTTCACTTGTCCTCAGACATCTGTTCACCGCCTGGAATGACCTTTACTGAAAAGTTCCTCCTGAGGCCGGATTCACAAACTTGTTGAGAATATTATCATTAAAGATGTCCCAGCTTAGTGATTTATGAAGCTTCTCACTCCAACTCTGAAGGAGGAAAGAACTATAACTGTTATCTCGGGGGGAGAAGGTGCAGGTTGTTGGTGACATGTAGGATGAAATGTTCTCTCTGCAACAGTTTATCACAAGTTGACAGACAAATTGAGTTTTTGTCAAAGTAATTACCAGCCACGACAGTGACGCTGAGTCTGTGTGGGAGCCGTCATGGTCCTGGAGACACCCACTGTAGCAGGAACCAGGTGTTTATATGTCAGTCAGGTGACATTTGTGTCAGGTGGTATTTGGCCGTCACAATCTTGACTTTTGTCCGTCACCTTCTTGGTTTTTGGCCGTCACCATCTTGGGTTTTGGCCGTCACCATCTTGGGTTTTGGCCACCACCTTCTTGGGTTTTGGCCGTCACCTTCTTGGTTTTTGGCCGTCACCTTCCTGGTTTTTGGCTGTCACCTTCTTGGTTTTGGCTGCCACCTTCTTGGTTTTTGGCCGTCACCTTCTTGGTTTTTGGCCGTCACCATCTTGATTTTTGGCCGTCACCATCTTGGTTTTTTTCGCCGTTGCCATTTTATTTTTTTGCAACCAGAAGTGCCAAGAGAGGGTGGAGCTAAATACAAGCGAAAACCGTTTTTAGGCAACAAAAATTTTACAGTTAACTTTGATGAACTGAAAACACACTGTGAAAGGGTTAAAGTTCGAAGATGAAAACACGGACAACTTCCAGACCGAACACGCCATGGTGGCGACCTGTCAATGACAAGGTAGCCCCGCCCTAAAGCATCTCCTACTTTATGGTCTAAATGGGACCATAATTTACTAAATGAACATCATGTGACTGAGACCATAAACTCATGTTTACAATGTTTACTGAGGTAATAAATCAAGTGAGAAGTAGGCTCATTTTCTCAGAGACTTCTGTACAATCAGACTTCTTTTTGCAACCAGAGGAGTCGCCCCCTGCTGGCTATTAGAGACAATGCAGGTTTAAGGCACTTTTAAGAACCAGAGGATGCTACCCGGAGCAGCCTGCAAAGAGAAGAAGAAGCTGAAAATGATGTAATGTAAAAAAAAAAAAGAAAATAGAGTAGTAGTGAAGTTGCTTCATGTGTCCTCAGATATCTGCTGCATAACCTGAGATGACCTTTGTTAAAAACCCATCTTAAGATCCACCTGGTGCCAGATTCACAAACTCAGCGAATACTCTCAGAGAGTTTTTAGCTTAAACTAAAGATCCTGAGAAGCAGTCGCCATTTGATTTCGGAAAGTTGTCAAAGCAGCGCAGTCCTGGATGCTTTAACACTGATCTCAGTCAGAGTGTGGTTAGTAGAGAGAGAGAGGGCTGTTGTGGTCGGTTTATCAAACTGAGTTGGGGACACTAAGCCGAGTCTTCCAGTTTTATCATATGAATTGATCATATCGTCCGGTAATTGAGCAGCTATTTCGGGTCCAAGTATCCATGGTTAGGGATGTTTTTTACAGCTGTCTGGAGATCAGACTGTAATGAGGAGCTGTGGTGTCTCTAAAGCCAATTACCTTGGTGTCCACACAGTTTACTGAGTGATTCAGAGGAGTGGTGATGCCTGGAGACTCGCCATGGTGTAGTTTTCTTGTTTGTGTGCTTCATTAGAACTGCAGAGAGGTTAAGTATGAAGTGTGGTGGATGTTAGAAGGCATTCAGATATATTATCATTAGGACTTCTAAAAACTTTAGACTGTGACGCAGCAATATAGAAAGTTTGAAAATGTATCCTGATTCACAGTCTGTGAAAATAAATGAATTCAGCCCATCTATCAGATGGTAGTGTTGTTTTTCCAGCAGCATAATTGCAGTGTGTAGCACTGTGTAAGGCTATCTGCCTCCACCTCATCGTGATCATTATGCACAAAAGATGATCCATTAAATACCTTTTGGATGGTTTCATTTTCAGTATTTTCTTTCATAATATCTAGTTATTAGCGACATTTCTGTGATAAACCACCACTAGACCTTCTTCCAGCAGAGCAAAGCTATGAAACCCACATTTAACTGTTAATTAGTAGATCACAATCCTAAATCATTTAGTTTTCACTCTAAACACAGTCCAACATCATTAGGCAACTCAAAGGTGCAGCTTCCAGATTCTTCACCCTAACAAAATATTCTGCTTCAATACATATTTGTTGGCGTTTAGCCTTTCAAAAGCAACATTTTCACTACAGAAAACCGCTTGCTTCTGCAATTTGCTGAATCCACCATTTAAATAGCATTGCAGCAGGTGCACCTGGCTTTTAAAGAGAATGGGAGATGACACTCATTGGTTTAATTTATGTTACACCCAAGACACACTTATGATTAATTAAAGGGACTGTTTGTAACTTTCTAAGTGTATAAATGTACCGGGTCGGGACACATGCGCGATACGCGCTCGCGTGTGGCTGAAGTCACTGCTCCTCTGCCTACTCGCCTTCACTAACACACCGCACGCGTTCTCGCTGTCTCGCTCCACCTCTAGACGTGAACGCGTGCTCACTCCACACTGCAGAAGAGTTAGTTTAGCTCTGAGAATATCTAGTGAATGTACAGTGGACGTTTGTGCAGGAATAACTGCTGCAGCTCCTCCAGACCAACAGAGGTTTTCCTTGTCTTGTGAAGTGACGGAGCTCTGCAGAGAGAAACGTTGTCGTCTCGTTACTGATCGGGTGCCGATGTCTCCCTGCTCTCTCCGGCCATTATTACTCGCTGCGGAGCCCCGCTGCTTCCTAGAGGCTGAAGCAGGAAAAGCCAACACAGTATCAGCATTGATTCATGGAGAGACCTTCGTCTGGTCAACTAACATTACTGCCAAGCAGGTGACATATAGAGTGATATTGAGGTTTTAGCTGACGTGTGTCGCCTCACTGTTTTGAGCGATGCTCGTTCATGTCTATTTAAAGCGAGCAAGCGCGAGCTCGACGCTGACTTTCATTGATTTCACGGCCACAGGTGTCGCTGTTAACAAGCATTTCTGAAAGTTACAAATAGTCCCTTTAAGAGGCTAAATACAACCCCTTTGCCCCTTGCGCCTTACTTTACACCCCAATTGTGCGCTGCTTAACCAGCAAAAGTGGAGTTGGACACGCCCTAAAAGCACTTCAAACTATACGCTATAGATAATTTAATTAGGGCCCTATGTCTTTAAGAGTCTGCCATGACAGACCTGGCTATTCCTATTCCTATTCCAGGTGTCCTCAGTTTCCCATCTTAGCCCATCACCTGACCTGTCACCTGTCAACACAGCTGCTTCCCATCAGTCATCAGCCTCAGTATTTATGTGTTTTTTTATTTTAAATCCAGCTCCAGTGGACACGAAGCATCAAAGAGCTGAAACGGACTCTTTCGTGGTGTTTTTGTTGTACTGTTAGGAACCAAAAGGTACACAAACCAGTGTTGGCACATCTTTGAACAACTACAAAATCACTCAGTCACACAATGATGTCAGAAATCAGCTTCATTTGTTGTTCAGCAGTAAAGTGATCAATTCTTTTAGAGGACTGGACGAGAAGAGCGAGCATGTCGAAGTACTGCAGCTCTCTGGTTTCTTACATTTAACTTTCATCATAGGTTTTGTCTCTGACGCCGCAGCAGGAGGCCGAAAGTTTGACTTCTATCATTAAGTTTGGCCTGAAGAGACGGCGGGCTGCAGAGAGCATCAATAGAAAGATCCAGTCCACCGCCTACAGTGTGCTCAGAGATTCATTCATGTTTCACCATGCCAGCTGTGTTCTGCCTGCAGACTCCACCGGTGCAGCTGATTAACCCTTTAATCATCGGTGACGGTGTGGTTTTAATTAGTGCTGCAGGCAAGAGGCAAAGTGGAACAACTTAAGACAACATAAATATGATAATGACAGTAACCAGCACATCATGGTTGGCTTCCCTCTCCACATCATCCAGCCCGGTCGCACAGCAGTTCAGGAAATAGTCACAAAATATAATGCATTGATTCGTGTACGTAGATGCGAGTTTCACATGTCTTTCGTGATGGTTCAGCACAAAATCAATTCGTATGTGATCCATGTAATTGTGTGCTAGAGAGCGGCGAACGCAACATAGGCAGGATGTCAGGGTGGATGGGTGGGTCAAAAAACACAGGACTCTCACCCAGGAGACCGCTGTTCATGTCCCGTGTGAAACCACAAGTCAACGTTGATTTATTTGTCACGTAACTTCTATACTTAAGTTACAGCATCTTTTTTTAAACCTAACTAAGTAGTTCTGTTGCTTAATCGTAACCAAGTCGATCTATTTCTAAACCTATGTCCAGCCATCCATCCATTACACCCCGGACAGGTCGCCAGACTATCACAGGACACATAGAGACAGACAACCATTCACACTCACACCTACAGGACATTTAGAGTCAACAATGAACCTGCATGTCTTTGGACTGTGGGAGGAAACCAGAGAACCCAGAGAAAACCCACGCTAACACTGGGAGAACATGCAAACTCCAAACAGAAAGACCCCCAAGCCGGATTCAAACCTGCAACCCTCTTGCTGTGAGGCGACAGTGCTAACCACTGCACCACTTTGCCGCCTTCTAAACTTAACTAAGTCATTTTATTTTGAAAAGACTGGGGCGGAAATTAACACGTGCGTCACGTGTTGTTGGACATTTGTAGGAAAATGCACAAAAAACACGTTGTTGAAAGTTGCTGAGCATCATTAAAAAAAAGTGAAATTCACGTCTATGTACACGAATCAAATAGATACAATTGTGTGACTTTTTCACGAACTGCGGTGAAGCTGTGTTGGATCATTACATCCTGCTGCCATTTTTTCATCATTTTGGTTTTAAAGATCAGATATTGTGGGACTGCATAACAACATGGATAATGATGGTAAATGAAAACAAGCTGTTTTCTCTTCAGTGCTGGAGAGCTTTTTGCAGATATGCTAATAAAACGTAAATGGAGAGCTGCAAAACACTAATCGAGTAGAGCGTCGTCATTAGGCAAACAGCTGTCAGTGTTTTTATTGGGTTTTTTTATAGTCGCTATTTACAGAGTTGTTGGGAAAACAGATTCTGCCTCAGTTCTTCTGAGGGTTTCCTCCTGAAATGACCAGTTTTGACCCTCAGTCAGAATATCCCCAGGCCCTTATAACAAGCAGAAAAACCTCATTAGCATTCATAGTGGTCTGTGTTCTTTAAAATGACTGAAGGAAAAATGAGACGAGGGAGGTGAAGAGACAAAGACAGAATAGAGGAAAGAGATTGGAGGTTAGACAATGAGCAATTAGAGAGGCAGAAGGGATGAAGAGGGGATGCTCAGAGGAAGCTAAAGGAGAGAAAATAAAGACTAAGGGTTAGTAGAAGAAGAAGAAAGAGAGGGGCGTAAACAAGAAGAAGAGAAAGAAAAGACAGGAAACAAGAAGGTGAGCCTATCTTAGAGGTAACAAAAAGAGGGGGGAAGAAGAAAAGGGTGCAGAGGAGAGGAAACAAGACAAAACAGCTTTTTTTCTTGTTTCTTTTCAGATAATAAGCTGTTTAATTGCCCGGTTCTTGTTATTATTAGATCTATTAAGACATTTAAGATGCTGTAAAACTGTGTTCTGGATGCTTGAATGAACCTGAATGAGCTCTAACTGCTGTTGTTTAAATGCTATCGTTGTAATTGTTATTTTGCTTAAGTACTTTTTGTTTCACTGGGTTTAAACTGCACTCTCATTGTCATTTGGTGAGGTAACATTGAATGGGTGTCGAGCTGCTGATGTGTGGGCTTCTTCTGGATCTATAGGGACTCTGAAATAAAGAGTCTGATCCTTCGTAACAAAACCAAGGCAACAAAACTACTTAGTTAGATTTAGAAAAAACATCATGGTTGGGCTGAAAATTATACCCAAACTAAGTAAAATACGTACCGAAAACACGTCACAAACATCGCTGACTTCAACATAACTCAACAACACTTTGGGACATGAACACGGGTCTCCTGGTTAAAGTCCTGTGTTTGTTGGACCCATCCACCTGCTATCCCTCCCTCCTCCATCAGCAGTCTCTCTCTCTCTCTTTTTATTCTCCATCACTTACTGTGTTTACATTGCAGTCAGTACAGACTACATGGTGTGAAATGACACACCAAAAGCAAGAACAGGCTTCTTATTGCTCCCAAAATTACTCACAAATTAGGGGACGACTAGAGAGGAAGTGGAAGGCTGTCACTTTCAGAATAAAGGTTAAGCATTGAGCTGCAGCACTTTGTGAATAAATCAGAATAAATCTAATTGAACATTTTTATCTGCAGGCACAGAACAAACAGAACATCACCTGAGAAATCTCATCCTAGCTGCTGAACTGGCTCACAGCACTATAATAATAATAATAAGAAGAAGAAGAAGAAGAAGAAGAATCACTCCAGCAATGAGCCATTCAGAAGTGATTCAGTTGCATCTTGGTAGAATACTTCACATTTAATGAGAGTTTGTCAGTGCAGACAGGAGGGGAGTGCACTGAACAAGTCTCTGATGTGCTTGTGTTCGCCTGATTGCGAACACTTAATCATCTCTGGTGCAAACAAGTGACGTCAGCTCATTGTTAAGAGCGGCAGGCAGAGAGAGACCATCATAATGTTCTTTACCCGCCTGATCGCCATTAACAGCGACTAAAAAAAGAAAAAGACTTCAGCCGCGAGGCTCAAATGACGTAAATCCTCCCGATGACACGGAGCCTGAAGAGTGGTGAAGCCTGCCAACACCGTCTTCTACAAATCACATTTATATGCTACTAATTCATGTTTTGAGGAAAATGTCATTTCTGCCTGTTGATGGAATAACCTGCTTTGTTCAAACCCAGTCGCCGGAAATGTTTTTGGCATTGTGCTTTTCTGCAAACCACAGGATACGTTGATTGCTGACATTTCTGAACCCAAAATACGTTTCATATCAGCCTCATATCACACTTGCAGAAACGCAATGCCACGTAGTTGTGAAATGATTGGTAATGTTCAGGCAACAACACAGTAGTGTACAGTACAACACTACCTGGTTACGGTTAGAAAAAAACATCATGGTTTGATTTTAATTAATGACGTAACAACCGTAACTAGGGTAAATAAATAACAACCACCCTTAGCAATGCAACGCTCAAGCATAAACTCAACGTTTACTTCTGGTTTCACACGATCAGCGGCCTCCTGGGTGAAAGTCTTGTGTTTGTTTGGACCTTTTCACTCTTTATACTCGTGATTATACCACGTAACTTTCAACAGTCGCTCGTTGTACTACGTCACTTGCGCTGACGTAAATGCAAAAACGTCAACATTCAGCGTATCCGTGGTTTGCAGAAATGTATAATGCCGACATGTTTTCCTGCAACCCGGTCTCACGGGAAGGCGTATAAATACTGCAACATTACACGGACATTCCGCGTGTCATGAGGACGCATTTTAGCCTTTTTGCATTTGTACGCAACGCAACTATGCAGTTATGTTTAGGTAACAAAACCACTTAGTTCAATTTAGGCAAAACATCATGGTTGGGCTTAAAATAAATACGTAAACTAAGTAAAATATGTACGGAAACAACATAACATAAGTACAGAAAACACGTCAAAATAACCAAACAGGTATTGTTCGAATAAAAGTTAATCTTGCGCTATTTCAGTACCAACATGGCACAAACACGGCAGGTATCTGGCACAAGCACGGTAGTTATTAAAACATGAAAATCCGTCAGTGGCCCCTCTCTAGCTGAGGAGAAAACAGACAACATTCACAACACTGCCCTGTAAAATCATCACACAGTACTTGTGGTAACTTATCAAACCTCACTTTACAAAGGAAACAGAATGTGTCCATACAATGCTAGATACATTAGACAAATAAAAATACAAAAGCATGAACTCAGAAATCATTATCAGTTTCCTACCTAGCTTATGCACACCGAGCTCCAGTGGCACATGTTATGTTCCATCCACCCGCATCGGCAATCCCAGGCTCAACAATTACACAAAATGTGTTTTTATGAGTACATCAGATAACACTGAACCAACAAATTTGTGTATTGTGCAAAATAACCCTTCAACAGGATGTACTGTAAATATTCATTAATCTTATCACCGTCTGCAGCAGCCAGCAAGCTCAGCGAAATAGCGTGAGATGTTTACTTCCTGTATTTTCCCAGCATCCTTTGACCTCTGAAAGCTCAAAGAGACGGTGAAACTATATTCGACATCACGTACACAAACAACGCTCGTTTCATTAAAAACATGTGAAATGTAATTCTCACTCTGTCAGGTGGTTTAAAAGCTGTAAAAACCTCATTAGTACTTTCATACTCCTCCAATGTTCTTTTTCATTTAAACTTTACTAGCAGTCCATTTTGATACCGTTATATTTTTTCTCCCACTCGACAGAATGACCTTTTACATTTTAAACTCATTCGTTCTGTTGGACGGACTGAGATATCCCACTTTAAAGCCCTTTTTATTCCTCCTGAGACAGCAGCAGCAGCGGGAGCAGCTCTCTTTAATACGTCTTGTTAACTCTTTGTTATGACCGTTTACAAAGGCCCAAATGATTCAGCACAATGATTTTAATTGAGGAGTAACGATTTAATCAGTGTCTCCTGTTTCTAAAGCAGATTTTAATAGTGGTTTTAATTTTATTGGCTGTTTAAAAGCCACTTGTGAGTTTGTCTGAAAGAAATCAGCTTTATTTGATATGGATCATCAGGTATTCTCTGCTGTATGTGCGATATTTAAAGGATTTTGATTGGCTGATATGAGAAATACAGCGGAGCAGAGACATGGAAAATCACCTTTAAGGCTCAAGTAGATCAGTAAATTATATTATTTTGTGATTATCTCAGATCACATTGACTTGTCCTTGTAAAGTCCTCTGAGACTCACTTTGTTGTAGAAATGAATGAAGAGAATAAGGCTTTTATTTGATTTTACTGAGCAGGTAAATAAAAAGGGGACATTTGCTGTCCCCTGAATGGACATGTATTTTTTTGTGGTTAGCATAACTATCATTATCAGGATTTGACTTTTTATTTATTATTTTAATCAGAGCAGCTGATCTGTCCTGTGACTTTTTATCGCTGTGGTGAAACGTCCTCTTTCTGTGTTTATCGAGACACTTCACAGACTGATTGAACCATGAATTATACATTTGCATTATTCAGTTTGTAACAATAAATACGACACAGATCGTCATAGACTCACTCACTAATGAGGCCAGCTCAGTCGTACAGCAGTTCGTGAAATAGTCATGAAATTGAATGTATTGATTCGTGTACATAGACACAAATTTCACATATTTTTCATGATGGTCAGCACGAAATCACGTAATTATGAACCGGAAATCCACCAATCGCTGTCACCTGATCCCCATCCTCACCTGTGCACCTGCTTCTAATTCCCTAATCAAGCCCTGGGTATATATAGCAGCACATTTCCACCTCTGACCTTCAGACTTGTTTTGATTTCCTGGCTGTTACTGACTTCCGATTGCGTTTTTAGTTTGTATCGGGAACAGTTTTAAAGCCAGACTGAAGATACTGGTATCATATGAAATTAAAAAAACGAATGAGTCCATCAGTACCAATTATGTCACACTAGCTTGTCACGAAGGAAGTTAAATAACGTTCCAAACTTACGTTAAACTTTGGCGAGGAAAAACTGGCATGGTCATTTTCAAAGGGGTCCCTTGACCTCTGACCTCCAGATATGTGAATGAAAATGGGTTCTATGGGTACCCACGAGTCTCCCCTTTACAGACATGCCCACTTTATGATAATCACATGCATAATCTCCCTTTTAAGGTACATTTGAACAGATAAAGTATGTGCAATTAATTTGCAATTAATCGGGATTAAATATTTTAATCGACTGACAGTCCTAGTAAAAACCCAAAATACAAGTATGAGCCTGTAAATGAGCGTGATATGTCCCCTTTAAAACAAAGTCTGAACCCTCAAACAGGCTTTTGAAAGAGGACCGGCCAAAACATCCTCGCTTTTCAAAAATGTCCTCACTGTCAAGGTTTAAAATTCAAATTAGTTTGCACATAAATAGATGTACAAGTACACACACACACACACACACACACACACTGAGCTGACAGAAAATACTAATTTTCTCCATCAGAACCAACGCAGCAGTCTTTAAGCTCTCCCTAAAATTCATAAAGTCCTAAAAAGAATGCTTTGATACTGAATGCAAATCACCTCTTCTTCTTCTTCTTCTTCTTCTTCTTCTTCTGATATCAAAGGCCCATAATTCAGTCAGATACTCGCTCTGACCCACCCCGAGCTGCTGGATGTGCCAGTGTTATGAGGCTTTATTGTTGCTCTCAGGCTTTGATCACAGAGGAGGACTGTGAGGCAGGTCGGGGTCATTACATAACACTTTGCTTTCTCTGCTTCCTGATACGGACCAAGGAAGTACTTTAGGCTGTTTTTTCTCAGTGATGGAAGAAGTATTCACATCTTTTACTTAGTAAATGTATCAATAAATGAATGTAAAAATACTCCATTACAAGTAAAAGTCCTGCATTCAAAAGTGCAGAAGTATTATCAACAAAGTAAAAGTACTCATTCTGCAAAAAACTGGCCTCTGTGAGTGATATAATAATGCATTATTAATATTAAAGCATCAATGTTAGAGCAGTATGTTACTGTTGAAGAAGAAGAAGAAGAAGAAGAAGAAGAAGAAGAAGAAATTCTGATACGTAAAATTTGTTTTCACTGTCTGAATTTTTCTAATTTTGGGGGGAAATATGGTTTAATGATTGAAATGATACATGTGGGAAGTTTAAAGTTTAAATGTCTCTTTGGTGGAACTGACAACTCACAAACATCTGAAACACTAGACACTACTTTTATAAGAGGTCTCAAGCCTAAAGGTTGGAAGTTGATTTAATCTTTAATAATGCATCATAAGCTTATCTTATCTTTTTTTATGTAAAATACACATATGATGTCATTATCTATCAAGATTCTGTGGCTCGTCAATGCTTGCTTAAAGTAGCATCAAGTGGAAAAAGAAGGCGTGTCAGGGCCATTGTAGGTAAAAAAAAAAAAGTACAGAGACGGGGAGGAGGGTTATATTCTGAGAAAAAACTCAGAAACTCAAAAACAATATTTACAAGAAAAAGAAAACAGATATTCTCTGAGATTAAAGTCGTACATTTATGAGAAAAAAACGTGAAAATTCTCTGAGATTAAAATCATGTATTTAGGAGATAAAAACTTGAATATTCTCTGAGATTAAAGTCTCAAATTTATGAGAAAAAAACTCAGGAAAAAGGTTTTTTTTCTTTGCCAAGGAACCACTTCTCTTCACTTTGCAAGGCTGAATCAACCTCATCAGTATGGAACATGGCTGTACTCATCCAAATCAGTATCTTGTTTTCTTCTCAGCAGGCCCAATTCACAGCTTCAATGTATCTTCAATGTCTGGATGCTGATGATAATCTGGTGATTCTGGGCTAAAATCCGATTAGAAAGTAAATTTGATGATGTCATCCACTGCAGGCATAATACACAGCAAGCGACGGCATCTGTGGTGTAATGATGTTGATCCAACCTTGCAAAGTGAGGCGATGTGGTTCCTTGACACAAAAAACACACACTTTTCTGTTTTTTTTTTTTATCATAAATTTGAGACTTTAGAATTTCAGAGAATTTCAGATTTTTTTTCTCGCAAATTTATGATTTTTTTCTTGTAAATTGACCACTTTAATCTCAGAGAATAGTAAACTGTTTTTCTCAAATATTTACGACTTTAATCTCAGAATATTACCCCCCTCACCAGGCTCTGTAATAATTATTTTTACGTACAATGGACCGTCGTAGGAAACACCACAACAATGTAAAAGTTTAGGCAACACTGTAGTCAAATTTCAAGTAATTTGATTTTCATGCGAAATTCCTGTGAACTGATACAGTTTGAAAGAAAGGGGAAGTCCGTCCAAACACTTTGTGGTTTGTCAGTGAAAATATTTCCCGACAGAGATTTCCATATTCGATAGACTTTAGTTTAAGATGTTGAACGTTTTACAGATTACTCCACATTTTAGTCACAGAATGATTTCACAAACGTGAAATGTCAATTTCTTTATTTTTAGTAATGGGTTTATTTTGTATATTATATTTTTTCTTTGTTTTGTATATTTGGACCCAAATGTTTTGTCTTTTTGTGTCAATAAAAGAACTAACAACTAGAAAAATATCCATATTCATGGTCCCCGTTTCCACAGAGAACATTGTATTCATGATTTCATTCTTTTGATGCACAAGTTGTACTTTTTTATTTTCCTGGTTGAAAGAAACAAATAGTCTTGAATCCCCTGAACAACAGCAGAGCCACGGCTGTAAGTGTGATGAGACTATAAAACACACTGTAGGTTGTCTGAGAGTAAAACCTTGGTTTTGTTGTTGTCATCAGTTCAGCTGCAGGAATCCATAAAACCAGAAAACAGAGGGCTTTTAGTGTGGATGCTGTTGGACTGATGATACGTTAAATCCAGAACACACTTTAGATTCAAATTCCAGACAGACTCTGACTTCTGTCCGGCAACTTTACAAGTGTTTATTAATTCAATGTGTCTGTGCAATTCAAAGCTCCAGTGAAAACTGTTGTGATGTTTACTCATCTCTGCGGTCCTGACACAACTCTCATTAATTCCTCTCAGGATCTTTGATTAGGTCCAACAGTGCCCCCAACAGGTGGAGTCACATCATTACTACAGGAATCCTGAAATAATCTAAGAAGTAACCTCATTATTTATTTATTCTGTTCACTTCAGGTGTAAAATCAGTGGAGTGCCCCTTTAAGGTTATGTCCCAGGGAATAACCACAGGGTTGTCACAGATAAAAAATAGTGTTTAATAGTAATAATTAATAGGGATGCACCATAAATCAATATCAATGTTTAAAATAAAAATTTGGCTAATACCGATGTTTTGTTGTTTATTCTGTTATTCATTCCCCCTTTGGCGCCGGGAAAACAAAGACATCTTCATTATAAAATAACAACTGAGCTGTCTTCACTCTTTAAGTCATTCAGCCCTTCATTCATATCTTCAATGAGCACAAATTAAATAATACAAATTAATGAAACAAGCTTTAAATATAACCTTCTTTCATGATAAACAACTGCATCAAAAGCTCCATTAACCTGTATACAACTACCTACTCAATGGGAGGAATTACTTTTTCAGTACTTCCATAGCCCAACAAAAACATTTAGTGAAACATAAAATAAACAACACAACATTTAGCTGGCACAAAATGAACGCAACACAACAGATAAACATCGGCCACTGCCATCAGTGAATGTCATCTTATTTCCTGATAGGCCGATTGCAGTCAACAAGGTGAATATCGGCCGATAAATCAGTGCATCCCTAATAATTCATAAAGTGTGTATTTGTGTTAAAGTGGCATTTTAATAGGCAGTCAAAGATCTCCTGATTCAAAGAAAGACACATTACTCTGTCAATCACACACGACTCAAAGCAGCTTCTCGTTGACGTAGCTTTTAATAGCGGATTCTCTTGTACATCATTTTTATTGAAAATAATCACCTCTAAAAGATTCACACTTTCTACTCAGACTTGACTCTGAGTGATTTACAAAAGGACAGACTTCTAAAATCTCTGGCCCACTTCCTCTGCAGCGTCCGATCCAGACGACAACAAAGACCTGCTGCTGTTCACCGCGACGCCGTCCAGCAGGGAATGATCGGAGTGTCAACAAACACACACACACACACACACACACACACACACATCTGTGGCTTTATTCCAGCTTCCGTCTGGGCTTTTATTCACCGCTCAGTATTCAAGCTTCTCACTGGAGAAAATCCTCCAAACACCAGCTTACTCCCCAGAGCCGCCACAAGCCTCTGCCATCAGACAGACGCTCAGGAATCCTCTGAATAATATCTACAGGCACTGTGGGAACACACACATACAACACACACACACACACTGCAGCTCCGAGGTGTTTTCTTCAGGGAGGTGGCGCTCCCTCCCTCCGTCAGTCAGTCAGTCAGTCAGTCAGTCGTCCGGTTCGGTGACACACTGCTCCACGATCTCCCTCAGGTTGGGGTTTTCCATGGCAGCTGCCACTCGCTCCTTATCGTTGATCTGCTTGTTAACTGGAGACACGAAGTCAATCACAACGAGACAACACAAACACTACGCCAACAACACACTGACGTTAGTGACCTCAACAAAGCTCCAGTAAAACATCAGACCGGCACATACTCTACCGGTACTTCACAAAAAGTCAAGGCCACGCCCCCTTTTGGGGGAAAGAAAATTATAGATGCAATTTGACGTATGTTTGGATTGTAATTTTGATAAGTTCATACACATTGATCTCTTGTTATACAAACGTTTGTTTTATACACATGTCTAATAATTATTTAGCGGCCTTGCCTGAACCTGAGCGATGGCGATACCTTAATAAATGAAGGTTGATCGCCGCCATGTCCCTTCAGTCTTCCCCCCGTCCAACACAGTGGAGTGATATTACTGATCCAGACATCTTTAACTATCTGATTGAATCCCGTTAGGCTAAGTGTTGTCTGTAAATAACCAACAGGTTAATAGACAACTGTTTGATCTATAGACTGAGATTTAGTTGGAGACGACAGTCTGATGCTGCTATAACGTTCATGTATGACTGTATTACTCAAGCTAATGTTAGCTAGCCTTGCTAGTCACTGTCACCAGCATCATTTAGCCATCTAGCACACTGACAGTGAATATTCACGTATCGTATGAGCCTCAAATCTCAGTGTGAAAGCCTCGGTTAACCCGCTACACAAAAGCTTTTCATCATTTTCTCTCCTGTGACGGCGAGTTTCTTTCCCCCAGCTCACTAACGTGTAAATACTGATGCTGATTACTGTGCAGAACACGTTACATCCCGCATGACTCAGAGAGCTGCCTCAGTGAGAGGTTGTTAAATCTAAAGAAGCCATTTGCTCTTTTAAATTAAAAAATAAATAAAAACAGACTTACTATCTTCTTCAGTGGAATGGGTTCCTTCTGCAATGTAAATCTCCAGCTGAGAAGAAAAAGAAAAACAACTAATGTTAAAAGGCGGAGTCGCACGCTGTGCTGTATGATTTTGTGTTATTTATTCAGGAAATTCAATAATGAACAAAGTAAGGAGTATTTTAAATGCATTCAATTAAATGTTTGGTGTAAAAGAGAAAAAAAGAAACGCTTGGAATGAGGCAGGAAATTGAGATCAACAGAGAAATGGGACACGTGCAGCTCAGAGAACAACAAAGGTAGTTAATAATCTGAACTGGTGACGGTATAAACTGCTCATAAGACAGAAGAAACATTTCCAAACAACAGAATAAGAATAAATATAAATATATCACAACATTAGCATGTATGCTGGCAGTTTTTAGGGTTGTTTTTCCTGGTTTGGGCCCCTTAGTTCCAAAGAAAGGAAATCTTAATGCTCCAGCATACAGTGATATTTTAGATAATAGTGTTCTTCCAACTTTGTGTTTTACAACCTTTATTTGTTAATTTTTTCTGTATAAATGTATTTGTAAACATTTAAAAAAAAGATGTATTTTATTATGGAAAGAAATATATGGAAACAAATATATATATATTTATATATATTCATTTTTTTCATACAAATTAGTAATGTTTTTGTATATTTACAAAACAAATATTATGTATTTTTATATAATATAATTTATTTATTTTTATCCCTTTACTTTTCCCTATTGCTGTTGCTATTCCTTGAAGGGCCAAGCTGTCAATCAATATCAGCTTTAGGTGGGCCTTCCTGCCCATATATTATTATTTGTTTTTATTTTGTATTATTATTATTTTTTCAAAATACACAAATAAATATATACAGAAATAAATGGCTAAATAAATAAAAAACAAAAATAAATGAAAATGCTTTTAATAATTATTTAA
>CAKAOH010026244.1:0-16226 GCA_916701665.1 Sebastiscus tertius | reverse complement strand
GCGTGAAAGTGCGAGGGCCCGTTCATTGCTGCTCACAGCTTTAATTTTTTTTATGTTTTAAATTAATCTTGAAAGGAAAAGCTGAAATAAAATATAAATATGGGATGAAAAGGCTCTAAAGAGAAGTCAGACTATCCTCCCTCCAGCATCAATAAGAATGACCCCCTGTGTTAAATCAACGCAGCGTTGTGAGTACCTGCTGAGCATCTCAAAGGTTTTCGTCAACAGTATCTGGTCACTCCGTTCGCCGTGCAGAGGAATGGTCCAGTTATGAATCACCTGTTCAAAGACAGCACAAGATAAATGATCAACACTTCACAGATGATATAAAGCGTTATCACCTAGACGCCGTCCCTCACCTGCTGGCTCCTCCTCCTCCGTTGTCCCGCCTGCTCGGTCTGCTCCACCTGGATCAGGATGTATTCCTGGTTGGTGAGGTCCACCATCCCTCCTGTGAACGGCCCTCCCACCTGGAGCTTCAGCAGAGCGTTGTCTCGGAAATCCGTCAGGTTCATCGCTGCAGGACGCCGACCGTTAAGAGAAAAGACGTGGCGGTGCTGAATGTGCGTTTGTTTATCTGAAAGGAGACGACTGTATTTCTTTTTTTTTATTCTAAATTGTGGAGTGAAGATCAGCACAAAACATTTGTTTCTGCTTTTAGGAGATGACATTTAGGAACTGATTAAACGCTCCGTAAGAATAAGACATCTCATAAACTGTGATCCTCTTCAGTCCTTTTCAGGATTTAATGAAGTGAAATGACAGTACGGGTCGTCCCCGCTTCAATATGACTCACAGATTGAAGAACACAAGCAGTGTTCTCTCGCCTAGTCTCTCAAATCGCGATGCCACGCTACCAGAATGCATTGCGCAGCTGCTTACATAGACAATGAATGGGGAGCGTGGAAAGCACGGAGCCTGTGGACACGGACCATGAGGCACTGCTCAGGAAGGTTGGAGATCTCCTCCTGGACGCGGATGGAAGCTCCATCTGCCTCCATCCTCCGAGGTCCACAACCTATCATCCTGGACTCCAGCCTCTCATTTCAGTCAAATCCGTCCCTGAATCCGCCTTCTACCATCTCAAAGACATTTCCCACCTCCAGCCATCCCTCTCCGACTCCGTGGCAGAGACCCCATTCACTCCTTCGTCACCTCCCGTCTGGACTGCTGTAATGGAGCCAGCAAAGCCCTGGACCGGCTCCAGTATTGCCAGAACTCAGCTGCCAGTTCTGACCCGCACTAGGCCCCGGCAGCACATCACCCCGACACTCCTCCACCTTCACTGGCTTCCAATCAAGTCCTGCATCATCTATAAACTCCTTCTCACATACAAATCCCTCCATGCCCTCCAGTACCTAACCCACCTTCTCCACCCTGACACTCCATCCCGGACACTACTCCTGATATCAGAAATGCTTCATCCCTGCACACCTCCAGCACCACCTGTTCATCAAGACCTCGGACCTCTAACTCGTCATACACATCACTCTTTAATTACCTGTTTTTCTCCTCTGTTTTATTGATCAGTATGATTTTGTGAGCCCTCTTTGTAAAGCGTCCTTGGGTTTCCTGAAAGGCGCTATATAAGTCCACTTTATTATTATTATTATTATGATTATTAAAACCCAGCTGCAGGATGTTCCTCCCCTCTCCTCGTTGATTAAAGGCCTGCTGACGGTCTAATTCCAGTAACAGATAATACCAACGCTGCAGTAGAAAAAGGATACAGAAGCTGTCCGTTGAAGAGACGGCCAACATCCTCCAGGGGTTGTCTCGGTCCGGGTACATGCTGAAGAACAGCTGGAACCAGAACACATTCATCTTTATTAACCACTCAGTCCACACAGCTCCTATCCAGATGCTGAGCAACAGGGAAACACGCTGTATTATATATTAAACACGGTCCGGTGTGTGGTGTGTAACTTTAGGATTCAGTGATAATAATCTTCTCATCTCGCTCTCTGAAATAAAGTAAATAAGCAAAACTGTTCCTTTAATAGGAGTAAAGAATTAACTAAAATAAGTAAATTAAATCTGCAGAGCACAAACTTCAGTTAGTTATTATGTTGATGCTTTTGTTTTATTCTATCAGTGATTCTAGAGGACACTCACGCTGCAGAGGACGACGATAGTGAACATCGTGGCGATTTTGGAGACTTTGAAGCAGCATCTGAAAAGACCAAAAAAGTAGATTTCAGAAGAATAAAACAGAAGAGTGTTCAGTAGAATGGTGTACTGTATACTAGAGGTTTCCAACACAGAGGTCGGGACCCCCACAGAGGGTCGCCAGATGAGTCTATAGTGAAGGAAGTCATGAAAAACTAAATCCTTCATATTCATTTTTGGGGATTTTCTTTAATTTTTCGTCAATTTAGAGATTTTTTTCTATTTATTTCTAACATTTATTAGTGTGTAGTCTGTTTGCTTCTGTAGATTTCTCCTAAATTCACCAAACGTTACCATTAGATAATGCCTCATCTGCATATTTAAATATAATTTCAGAAAACTAATTAATTAAAAAATAATCATCCCGTGCATCCACCAAACTCTCTGCATAAAGAAATGTGAAAGAAAATGTGTAAAGAAAATAATGCAGAAATAAATATGGAGTTAAACGCTGAGGCAAATCGTGCATAAATAAATAAATAAATAAATAAATAAATATGTCATTAAATGTAGAAAAAATAATATAAAATATAAATGTAACTATTAATTCATTGATAAAATGTGACATCAATTTAATTAAATTTTCCCTTTTGTTTGTTTATGTATTTATTTTTTATTCATTTTTACATTTATTTATTTTTATTTTTGCATTTATTTATTTCTAAATGTATGTGTTTATTGACAGGCCCCTCATTTGCATAATGAGGCATAAATGCATAAATAAATGTATATGTAAATGTGTATGTATTAATTGGCTTGGAGGGGTTGGTTCATATTCATCATCATTTATAGCCGTTTGGTCAGAAATAACTGCTGCAGCTCCTCCAGACCAGCAGAGGTTTCCCGTGTCTCGTGAAGTGACGGGGCTCCGCGGAGAGAAACGTTATCGTCTCCCACCAAAACTCCGGCGTCTCCCTGCGGGCGCAGTCGGGAGGCGATAGCGTTTCTCTTCCTGCTCCAACCCCCCCCACCGACCCGCTTTTGCCTTAATAATATCATAATATATTATTATTAATATTATAATAATATTAGTTTATTCTAAGGTTTGTATAATTCCTCAGGCTTTAGCCTATAGAACCGGTATGGAGCCTCAAAGCAGCCAATATTAAATTAATGAGACACTGTGAAATAAAATAAATAATTCAATACAATTAAACAAAAGATAAAATGTAACAGTATTTTATATTTATTTATTATATTATATTTATTTATATATTTCTTTATAATAGTATAAAATAGTAAAATATATAAATGAACCAATAATTAGTGTCATAATTAAATTAATTATCAAAAATCAACTAATGATGAAGAAATGTGACTCAGCAGTGACTGATGGAGAGACCTTGGTCTGGTCAGCTAACATTACTGCCAAGCAGCTGAACTCTAGAGTGATACTGTGCTTTTAGCTGACGTGTGTCTCCTCACTGTGTTGAGTGATGCTCCTTCATGTCTATGTAGAGCGAGCACAAGGCCAGCAACAGGACGCTGGCTTTAGTTGACTTAACGGACACAGGTGAAGCTGTTAACAAGCAGTCAAACAGTCCCTTTAAAGGGTTAAAAGAAAACTAGTTTGTGTCAGTCCCAGTTTGCTCTCAGTAAGAAGAGAGGTCTCACTTCATGCTGCTGGTGAGTCTGAAGCTGAGGTTGAGGTTGTCCAGAGGGTCGCTCTTCTCCGAGGAGCTGGAGCGGGACAGGGACAGGCTGGTGACCTCGCTGCCCAGCCGGTACCTCCTCTCCAGGTCCAGGGAGCCGCCGTCCCAGGGCTCCTCGCCGCCAGCGAAGCCGGGGTCATGTAAGGTCATGTAGGTTATGCTGGAAGAGAAGAACCACAGGATACATCAGGACACCAGCTGTCCTATACGGACGTGAGCTCTGGAATTAAAACATGTTTCTGAACAGCAGAAACACGGCTGTAAAAGACGAACATCCTTTAATCACCATGTCATTACATGTTGTGCACCGCTGTCAGCTGAATCAGTGTAAGACGGCTTGTACCATATCTCATTAAATAACACTGCTGGCATGTCGTTCTACCGAACATGAAATATTATAAGCAGAAATGCTCTCAGTTTTTTTCTGAAAAAAAAAGTAATATAACAGAGATAAAACTGATTCAGTAAAGATCAGATACACACTTGTTTTAAATTAATAATAAAAAAAGGTTTTATAGAACAAATAATATTATGAATAAATGTAATTAAATAATATCATTAAAATAAATAATAAATAAAATATGTAAATGGACCAATAAATTATGACATAATTCAGGAAAT
Source organism: Sebastiscus tertius (assembly GCA_916701665.1). NCBI lineage: Eukaryota > Metazoa > Chordata > Actinopteri > Perciformes > Sebastidae > Sebastiscus > Sebastiscus tertius. The sequence continues at coordinate 11,784 of CAKAOH010026244.1, read as the reverse complement.
TACTATAAGTTAACTTACTATTAAGACATGTCATTCTTATGTTCACATATAAGCGCTTTTATTTCATGTCACCTTTAATGATGGTGGAGTTAAATCACTGTAAAATTAGTTTTCAATGTTTTGAAGTCACATTTCTTCATCATTAGTTGATTTTTGATAATTAATTTAATTATTACACTAATTATTGGTTCATTTATATATTTTACTATTTTATACTATTATAAAAAATATATAAATAAATATAATATAATAAATAAATATAAAATACTATTATATTTATCTTTTTTATTTATTTAATTATTGATTTTTAGTAGATTTAGTAGATTTTTGATAATTAATTTAATTATTACACTAATTATTGGTTCATTTATATATTTTACTATTTTATACTATTATAAAAAATATATATAAATAAATATATATAATAAATAAATATATTATATTTTATCTTTTTTTTAATTTAATTTTATTATTTATTTTATTTCACAGTGTCTATTTAATTTAATATTGGCTGCTTTGAGGCTCCATACCGGTTCTATAGTCTAAAGCCTGAGGAATTATACAAACCTTAGAATAAACTAATATTATTATAATATCAATAATAATATATTATGATATTATTAAATAGATATTTATTAGTTTATTCTGTGATTTGCTCACTTTAAGCTCACTTGTTTATTGGATGTTTGTGTATATATGAATTATACAAACCTGTCATCTTGAGAGAATCTCAGCAGAGGCGACCTCTCTGTGATGTTGGCTGAATTGGTTTTCCCTCTCAGAATATTGACCACGCTGAAATTGTGCCTGAAACAAAAAAAAGCAATGAAACACAACGAGTTAAAATAAATCTCCAAAAAAAGTGAGTTTTTGTGACCTTTGACCCCCGATAGAGCGCCCCCCCCAGCTGTCATGACACAGCTGTCAGTCAGTGGTTAAAGCAGACCCTCAGTAACCCACGGGTGGCAGTGAGGTGGGCGAGCAGCTGGTGACTCGACACCGGAGGAGATCATTACGCCGTCTTTTGTCCCCCTGCTGCTGCGCCGCGTCCCCGAGGCGCCTGCTGGCTGCCGCGCTCAGGAGCATCGCACAGCTGGGTCTCAACCAACAATCACATCCACACAAACACACACAAAGACTCTATATCTGTCTTCACTCCTGTCCTTCAAAGCTAAACACAAACACACAATACATGAAAAAGGCGTAAAAAGCTGCAGCGACGGCGTCCTCCGCCACTTAAATAGTTATTAAAAACACTGTTTCATCAAGCTCACTGTCATCTCAGCAATTAGACGTCATGGGAATCGTTATGTAGCGGAATACCAACCCACTGAGCCAAAACCATCAGATGGAAATCTCTCTGAAATGTGAAGGTCCCCCTCAGCTAATCTTATAATCTCGGAGGGTTTTTACTCTCCGCCTGTCAAAGGGCTCGGCCGCTTAAACACAGTCGGTGCACTTCCTTCAACACAGCAGCAAGCATTTCTCATTTCTCATTTAAAAGAATTGAGGATTAAAAGCTGCAGTGTGTTTGATCTGGCGCCATCAAGCGGTGAGGATGCAGATTGCAACCAACTGAAACTTCTCCCGTGAACGGTCTTCTCTAGAGTCGGTGTTTGGTTTGTCCGTTCTGGGGTACTGTAGAAAAACGACGGCCGGCTCGATGAAGAGGCCCCTCTCCGTATGTCGACGTATCCTCATGCAACTGTTTGTGTGATATCTTACGAAAAGTTATTCCTCAATTTTTGTGCGTTTTCCTACAAATGTCCAGCAACACGTGACAATTTCCGCTCGTTACATATGGAGGACAGAACCTGCCAAAATAAAAAATAAATTAATGAATAGATAAATCACTTGATAAATAAAAATGTATATTTTATTTTTTTATTTATTTTTTATTTATTTATTTTTGCATTTATGTTTTTATTCATTTTATATTTATTTTCAAATGTATTTATTTATTTATTTCTGCACTTATTTTTATTTATTCTAAATTTATTTTAAAATTATTTGTTTTTATGTATTTATGCATTTATTTATTAATTTATTTCTGCACAATTTTTACTTTGCATTTCACCCCTTATTTATCTCTGTACACTTTTCATAACACTTTAAACATTTCTTTATGCATTACTGCCTCATTATGCAAATGAGGGGGCTGTCACTCAAAAACAAAAATAAATACATAAATAAATAAAAGGGAAAATATTTGTAATACATTTAATGATATATTTATTTATTTTAGTCATTTATTTATTAAAACATACTTATTAATATTATATTCCATTTCTGCCAGTAGATCTGCCTAAATACTCCGCAGTGTGTCTTTAGTTAGTGTATTATTGTGAGGAAACGGTTCGTTTGTGATGTTTTATAGGGGAGATAATTCAGTAAATTCAGTAAACAGTGTTCCGAGTCTGGCAGGCGTTACCGAACTCGCTCCAGACAGCAGACAGTCGGATGCTCTGAATCAATGAATGTGGCAGATAAAGGAGTGGATTACTTTAAGGGGAGTCGGTGGCATTAATCCTCTTCGATACTCTCAGACTATAAAGAGATTTACTGCATGTCGACAACTGTTTCCTCCTCTCGTCCCCTGGATGTGACTTGGCACAGAGATCGCACTTTACAGAGGAGTCCTTTAAGGATATTGAGTCCAGACAGAAGCTGAAATTATATATCTAGAAATTATACAGCGGTCTTTTTAGGACACCTGCAAGGCGCCAGTCAACGTGATTAATATCGACCAATAGATCATACTTTACAGTTATTCTTCATTAATACGGATTTATTTTACAATATATATATCATTTACTATTTCATGTCCTGAGAATAAATAGCGTCTGCTCATAATAAGATCTTTTTTTCAGATTTTTTTTCAGACATTTTTTTAATTTGTTTTCATTAAAGTGATTAAGGTGCTTTGTTAGGTTGTGTCTTCATATACAATGCATCAATTAGCCTACTTCAAAAGTAGGTTTACTTAGTTATTAGGTTTACTTAACGAAACAAAACTACTTCATTAGGTTTAGGCAACAAAAGTACTTGGTTAGGTTTAGGAAAAGATTGTGGTTTAGGTTAAAATAACTACGTTTCTTACGCAACGGGCGTTAGTAAAGTACGGATGTTAAGTAACAAGTAACTGCGTGGTAAAAGCCTCTCAGGGTTGAGATCGACATCCTGTCCTCACTGACGTCCTGACGTTGTTCAATCAGAAATGGAGGATAAATAAATCTTGTGTGTCTGTGGTCACCCAGAGCTACGATAGTCCATCATCTCTGTCCAGGGACCTGTCCGAAAAATGGCATAAAAATGTCCGAAAAATATCCCACAAATGTCCGAAAAAAGTCCAAACATTTTTCAAAAAAAGTCCAAACAAATGTCAAATAAAAAGTCAGAAAAATTAAAAAAAAAGAAAAAAAAGAAAAAAGTCCAATAAATAAAAAAAATCTGTTAAATGTCCAAAAAAAAAGTCAAAAAATGTCGAAAGATTTCTGAAAAGATGTCTGACAAATGTCCAATAAATAAGTCAAAAACATGTCTGAAAAATGGCAGAATAATATCCGACAAATGTCCAAAAAAAGTCAGAAAAAAAGCCTGAAAAATTTCCAAAGAAAAAACAATTTTGAAAAAAAGTCAAAAAATGTCAAAAGATTTCTGAAAAAAATGTCTGACAAATGTCCGAAAAAAGTCAAACAAATATCCAATAAATGTAGTCCATCATCTCTGTCCAGAGAGCAGAAACCACAGACTGTCTCTGGTAGAAACAACAACGTCTCTAGATGACGTCATGTTGAGTGTTGATGGAGCAGCAGCAGAGCCCGGCTCTGATCCATCCAGACTCCATTCACAAAACAAGCATTTTAAAAGTCGTCTGCTTGTCGTCATGGTAACGGACCTGACAAAGCATGAATTCAGACTTTTTACTAATCAGCATCATCATGTAGTTATTTCAGCATCATTTTGATCTGTTTATTGATATTAAATCTGAGCACAGTCTGTTTATTCTGGGTTCATACCGCAGTAGAGACGTGTAGCTGCTAGATACAGTCAGTGTGATGTCACTGTATGTGAATACAGCTCGCCGCCGGGTGACGTTATGAACCCAGACACGATGGCGTTTGGTTTTCTGACATATCTGGGACTTCACCAACATGAACGAAGCAGCTACAGAGGTTATTTCTTCCATGGTTGATGGACCCTCCTCTCCGACACATCTAGCGCAAATGAACACAAATGATACCGGCGGTCCAAATCTCGCAAGTACAGCGAGGCGAACATGTGCTCCGCTCTTGGTCTGACCACAGAATAATGCTTAATGACATCATCATTATTTTCAAACAATAAGGCAAAGGTGAAATATCCATTTGAAGTAATCCTGGAGTCTTAAGCCTGAGCTCCTCTATCAGACTACAAGCCTTTGTTCAAAGAGCCAGACAGACAACCGCCTCCGCCCACCGCTGCATTCCTTCTACTGAGGTGTGAGCTAATTGGCTGGAAAAATATCGCCAACATGTCTAATGCAATCATGTTCAAATATCTAACAGCAGCGCCGCCTCACCGCTTTTATTACTGTACACAGGAAACGACCTGCAGCACTGCTAGAGGAAACTTTATATTCTCCGTCTGTTCATCCAACCGTCGTCTGTCCAACCTGTGATCACATTTGGCCGCAAATTTGTGTATTTTTTAGTTGTGTTTTTATTTTCTGTTCTGTATTTTGTTGTCTAATTATTGAAGCCTTATTTTACGTACTGTGTGAGCCCTGCAACCTCATACAGCTGTTTAGTCTGTGCACGCTTTATGGGTGTCAAAGAGTCACGTTCTATCTGCAGGACCTCTCCAGACATAAAGAGCATTCATAACCATCACTGCAACAATATATAAAACATCTGACCCGACCCACCACGGGTCAGCTGGATCAACTCTTCATCACATGCAACTTTGACTTAGTTCACCAAGCAAAAAAACTTCCCAGTTTAATCCCAATAAAGTCAGAGCCACAGGTTTGAGATTAGCGCCCCCCTGAGTGACTGAGACACACACACACACTTAAAGTCTGTCCGTGTGTGTGAACGGTCATACTTTACAGGAACATTCCAGCGTTTCACACGTATGTTCATACATCTCCTGGAGGTTTTACCCAGCAGGGCGTTGTAATGTGTTTCTGAATGTGAGCTTCACGTTGTTGAACTGTTGTTATGACTTTAATCCCGTGAGAAGACGGACTGAGGGCCAATCTCTTTCTTAACCAGCTATTCATGAACACAAACTTTGAATTAACTAAAGAAACAAGCTGACGTATCACACTTTCACCCTCCTGTTGTCTGCGGGTCAAATCTGACACGTTTTCAAACTTCATTATATCATAAATACAGCCGATGTCTTTCACATCTCTTTTCAGATCTTTTTTTTCAGATTTTTTTTAATTTCATATAAATTAGGAAATTTGTCTATAAATAGTTGCTTATTTACACATTTAGCAGATAAAAGAGCAACTATATATATATATATATATATATATATATATATATATACATATTTGGAGTCATCTTTCCTGATAAATTGAAGTCCAATTAGTCTCCTTTTAGCTCTGTTTTGGTCTCTACCAGCTCCTGAGGGAAATATCTGCTCTTATAAATGCTCCACTATGTTCGCCAGCTTCATAATTATTCATTGATTTTTAGGGACAAGCACTGCTTTCACTTCCAGGTTGTGCTACATTCCTACTAATGTACAAATCTTTGTATCAAAATGAGACTTAAAATAAGGTTCTTCACCTGAATTCAGTGCATTTTAGTTTTGCCCATCTGCTCTCTGTTGAGAGGCAAAACGAGTAATATATAACATATTACAACATTCACACGGGGGCGCGGCCTTGACCCGAATGAGCTGGTCTGATGTATTAGAGCAGCTTTCCCTCCAATACTTCTTGTGAATAATCAATAGACATCTTATCAATAAAGGACCACGAGAGAGCAGAAGCACTTTCCTACCCGTCCTCCTGTCGAACCGGGACGAAGCCCTCGGTGTGGATGACGCACTGTCCCGAGGGCAGAACGGCAGACTGCTGCAGCTTCTGGGCGTCTCTCCGGCCTGAGATGCCTTCCAGCAGACGCAGCTCGCCAAAGTTCCCCGCCACGGCCTCCGGTGATCTCAGGCTGCTCCGGCCCTGGTGGCCCTGGGCCGACGTCTGAGACAGCTCCATCTCCATGTTGGTGGTGTTCTCCAGGTACATGGTGAGACTGCTGGAGGGCAGAAGGAAGGAAGCACAGTTAGAGATCTCAAAAGAGGCAAATTCAACATTTAAACCTAATGGAACGGATTTCTTCTGGCCACTAGGGGGCAGCAGAAACAAACACAAGAGGGAACAAATGGGAATGAATGGGAATGAATGGGAACGAATGGGAATGAATGGGAATGAATGGGAACGAATGAGAACGAATGGGAATGAATGGGACTGAATGGGTACGAATGGGAACAAATGGGAATGAATGGGACTGAATGGGTACGAATGGGAACGAATGGGAATGAATGGGAATGAATGGGAACGAATGGGAACGAATGGGAATCGTGGAGCATTCTGTGGCGACGGGGTCATTTTTGGAGGGTAGCGTACGGAGCTACAGTAGACTACGGTAGACTATCAAATGTATAAAATATGTACGAAAGATAAACACCCATTTAAAGAGGAGCTGCCAGAGACAAAGGGGCGATATACTACAAAATAGAAGTTAGTTAATGATATCGGTCCTTATGAATTGGGAGGGCTTTGAGAGTTTGCCACCCATTAACGTTAGTGAACGCCTGTCAGCAGGTCAACATACGTAAATATTTGGAGGCCAATGTCCAGTTTACAAACGGGTAGGGATCTGACATTAAGATCTACGAGCCAAATACCAACTACACAATCATCCGGACAAAGATAAGCTAGCTGTTACGCAAACAGAATACTAACGTCCATTAATACTATTTAATCTACCGGTATCTTACAAAATAAAACCCATAACGTCAGCCTACCTTTGTGTCTGACTGCATACTACATTTTTTAATCGTATTCACTGAGCAGTGTTTTGTGTTATCTTTGAACACTAAACAGCCAAATAATGGCACTCTTAATCTTCATCTGGTAAACACGGTAAACACGACCTCATGTGAAGGCACCAATAGACGCCGTATTGACTCCTGGATCGTACGTCAACGTGGGCGCCATATTGGACAGGGCAAGACTGACCTGTAACCCTATACAAGTGAACGGGGGAGCTGCCGTTTCTCTGGATAAAAAGCACTATGACGTCTACATTTCTCAACCGATTTCAACGAGTCGTTTAATATTCAAACATTTATGATCTACGAGGAGCAACGTTAAGTTAACGTTAAGTTAACATTACGATTTCTTTTTCTTTAATCGATAGAAGTTTATGTTGGCTTATTGACTTTCATATTTAACATGATGTCGTGTTTAAAACATGAAATGTACGATAAGTATTATAAACAATATGTATATAATATTACAAACAATAAAACTGATAGCATGTTTTGATTAACAATTATTAGATGATGTTGTTTTTATAATTGCTGTATTATCTCCGTTATTTGCCGTAAAGAGCGTCGTGTCTTTTCGATGCTTCGTGTGCAACATGAAGAACAACAGCTGAGTGATTCTAATGCACAGCGTGAGGTCAGAGGACGAAGGTCATCCTCGGCAGACATGTGGTCCTTTGCCAGCACAAAGGCGGACATGAATTCGACGGGCTTATTGCTCACATGAAAGGCAACAGGAACTCCCGTGTGACGTTTGAGCCGTCTGTGATAATTCCTCTCTGACTACAGTCCTGAGAGGCGGCGCCGCCGTCCCACCACTGATCCTTCTCATAATGTGTGCAGCGAGATTTCAGCGAGACACATGATGATTTCATCCCTTTTGTAAAATAAAAAACATTTTAGCAGCTTTAAAGTTGCTAAATTTACACCTATTTCTTAAAGTTATTCAACGACACACAATTCATTCTCAAATAGTTTTTTTAAAATCACGTCAGCTGTTTAGTTACGCCTCACATAACATCCTTATCCAATGCTTGTGATGTTCCTCGTCACAGAGAAGAATGGTCCTCTTTATACGCCATCCTGCCTTCGGGCTGCGAGTGACGTCACAAACACAAACTGCTTTCTTAATTTCTCCATCCTTCGTTCACAGCTATTAATGAGTCGAGAGCGTTCAGAATGAGACGCTTGATGTCTGCAACCACAACGCACAACATCTGGAACGGAAGGGTTATTATATGTGGTTATACTGCAGGTGTTTTAACCCTCCTGTCGTCTTCGGGTCAAATTTGACACGTTTTCAAACTTCATTATATCATAAATATGGATGTCTTTCACTTCATTTTTCAGACTTTTTTATCTGACATTTTTCAGATCTTTTTTTTCAGATCTTTTTTAATTTCATATAAATTAGGTTTAGTGACCATGAATCCCAAAAAAAGAAGCGTAAAACTCGTGGTACTGAGTGGAATGAAGTTGGCCAAAAAGGTGTAATACAGAATTGGGTGATCATTTATAATGTACGCTTTAAAAACAGTCGAACCAGACCAGGTACATTTTGACCCGGGAAGACAAAAGTTGCATGGTCGACGGGAAGACAACAGGAGGGATAAGTTTCAGTGTCTGAGAGTATTTAACATAATATGAGATATAATGTTCCATCCATGCAGCACACATTCTTCTACATATTAGTGGTAATAAAGGGGATTTTTACAAAGCTTTAACTGCACAGCGGTATTAGGCCGTAATGCTTAAAGCCCTTAAACAAAGGCCTCGAGTGTGACACGCTGGAGGAAATCCACCTACAAACTTTTATGTTGGTGACTGGAGGAGAGAGAATGAATCAGACTTACCTTTAAAGTTGTTTCAGATGAAGATGATGAAGATGATGAAGATGATGATGATGATGATGATGATGATGATGGTGTTAAATGATGAAACATCCAACAGCAAAAAATCACAAATAATTCACGCTGACAATCCTGAGAAAAGTTCTGATGCTGGGAGTGTTGAGAGGCCGAGGAGAAGGAGCTGATCGGTCTGGAGGAGCTGAGGAGAGAAGAGGAAGAGGAGAGGAGGAGGAGGAGAGAGGAGGAGTGGCACGGTTTGCTCTCCATTAATACCAGAAATATTTCACATTCAATCTCCCCTTTTTACAACCAAACCCCCCCCCCACGCTGCGTAGCCACCTCCCCCAACCAACACCTCCGGCCCCCACACACCAACATCCACCACACACTTAATACAGCCCATTCTCAGCACTGTGGTTACATGTTATATATATATATTACACATCTTAATGCATTGTACATATTTCTTATATTCTATTTTTTTTATTTCATGACTTTATATATTAGATATGTAGATGAACCTTAAAGGGAGATTTGTCAAGTATTTAATCCTCTTATCAACATGGGAGTGGACAAATGTGCTGCTTTATGCAAATGTATGTATATATTTGTTATTGGAAATCAATTAACAACACAAATCAATGACAGATATTGATCCAGAAACCCTCACAGGTACTGCATTTAGCATAAAGATTTAGCAAGTCCCAAAAAAAGTTTAAAAAAAAGTTTTAAAAAAGTCAGAAAAATGTCCGACAAATATCCAAAAAATGTTTTGTTTTTTTAAATGTCTAAAAAAGATTTAAAAAAAAAAAAAAGAAATCCAACAAATGTCTGAAAAAGTTAAAAAAATGTGCGAAAAATATGCTCCAATCTTGTATCTGGAGGTCAGAGGTCAAGGGACCCCTTTGAAAATGGACATGACAGTTTTTAGTGTAAGTTTGGAGCGTTATTTAACTCCTTCACGACCAGCTGGTCTGACCTGGTTGGTTCGATGGATTCATCAGGTTTTAGAGTTTACTATGACACCAGGACCTTCACTCTAGCTTTAAAACTGAGCCCGCTGATTTAGTTAAAGAAATGAGTGGCGTTAAAAGGAATCAGCGTTAACTCTGACAGCCCTGATGTTTATCTGAGAGCGACGGTACAACTGTGAACGTTTCATGAGTTTCTTGAACTAAATAAAAACAATTTTCATTCTAAATTGAAGTGAAATTTAATACAAATGTCATATAAATATGTTAATATAGGGTCATCAAAGCTCTAAAGATTACTAAACAATGTGATATTAATGCTCATTTAAATGCTGTTATTAATAATGAATTATCATCATGTTATATAAACCAGAGAGTCTAACTCAGATTAACCGGCTCAGAGACAGACGGGCTTTAAGGAAACTTAATCACATGCAGTTTGGGGCAAGTCATAGTCCAGTCAGCACACTGACACACTGACAGCTGTTGTTGCCTGTTGGGCTGCAGTTTGACATGTTCTGATTGGAGCAGATTGTTTTATGCTAAATACAGTACCTGTGAGGGTTTCTGATCAATATCTGTCATTGTTTTGTGTTGTTAATAGCTATTAAATATTTTCATTCATTGTTTATTTATGTATATTTGCATTTATTTTTGCATTTATTTTTGTATTTTTTATTTATTTATTTTTGCACCTTCCATTTATTTATGTATTTATTTTCGCATGTATATTTGCATTTATTTTTGCATTTATGTTTTATTTATTTTATAATTTATTTATTTAAGTATTTATGAGTTTATATATATATTTATTTATTTATGCACGATTTTCACTTTTCTGGACAATATCTGTCATTGATTTGTGTTAATTGATTTACAATAATAAATATATACATACATTTGCATAAAGCAGCGTATTTGTCCACTCCCATGTTGATAAGAGGATTAAATACTGGACTAATCTCCTTTAAGGTTCATTTAGAACAGATAGAAAATGTGTGATTAATTTGCGATTAATCATGATTAACTATTTTAATCGATTGACAGCCTTAATATATATATTTTAACTTGCACTTTTTCATGTCTCAGATTCTCATTTTGCATTTACTTCTGTGTTTTTCCTTTTTTTATATAATATACATATTGTAACATATATAATGTAATGTAAATGTATAATATTATATATGATTAGATATTATATTATATATTCTAGTTTGTATTTATGTGTTTATTATTAGCATTTTATTTGCTCTAGTAATACTTTTATTTTGTTTTTGTTGTGGGGGTTTTTAACTTTGTTTTGACAAGTGCTTTATAAATATGCACTATAGATATTATTATTATTATTATTATTATTATTATTATTATTATTATTATTATTAGTTTTATTTTTATTATTATTATAATATATATTAAAAAAAAAACAACAGAGAGCCAGGACCAACGTGTGGGGATTTGGGGAGGTGTTGGGGACTTTTGGGGCGCCATAACAAACTCTGTGATTTAATCTTTAAATACATTGACCTTTGACCCGACATCCGGCCATCCGTGAGTAGAAGCTGCTGAAGCAGACTAACAGGACCAGCGTGATTAGAAACTCTAAATCATCTCTCCCGTGAACTCAACTAAACTAAACTATATTCCTCCGTCCCAAAACCAAAACCATCCCGGGTGGTTGGAGTCAGTTGAATTCCAGCATCAGGCCTCTCCTTTCTCAGAAACCAGTAAGACAATGGTTCCCATTGAGAGGGAGGGAGGGGGGAGTCACCTGGTCCAGACGCAACGATGCCTACGACACCAGAGAGAGGAGAGGAAGACCGGGGGGGAGACGGCATCCTGGTCTTGTGTTTCTGAGAGTAACGACATCAGAGAATCACATGTAGAGAGGAGAGAGGAGAGAGGAGGGAGGAGAGGAGAGA